>QGML01000671.1:0-14840 GCA_007825375.1 Lachnellula willkommii | reverse complement strand
GTCACATTCTGCGCATGCGCACTTCAGAATACAACATGCTTCTCGTACGTAGTTCAAATCTTGAATTACTTAAGCAAAATGTGCGAGAAAGCTGCGAGGTTTTATTTGCCACAGGAATACACGCTTTGTATTTAAGCTGAGACGAAGTACGTCTAGTCAAGAGCGGATACTTGGAAGGGGGAAGGAACAACAGCGCATTGACCGGCCAAGAAGTCTTGCGTCGCTCCTGCCTCTCTACGTGCTTAAGTTACGCCACCGAGGAGTATTTATATTACGCAGTAAGTAGTTGGGTACTCGCTTCAATACTTGAACACGTGGAGGTATACCCTCGTCTTCGCTCTTTGATTATTCCAAGCGTGGCGTTTCGAGGGTGTTCTTATTTCGAAAGTGAAATATCCGTGATCTCTTATATACCAAGAGCTGGTGGAGCATAAACATGCATTTCCCAACCTTCTCGGACTTATAAATAATGATAAGAGAGAGGGATTGGAAGAAATATCCCTCTTCGCAAGCAGGTTGTTTCTGGACTTCAAGCATCTTGGCACGCGAGAGAAGGGTATTCGAAGGAACCAATTCCTCATATTAATACCTATGAACTTCCACTTCCACTTCCACTTGCATAGGATTCAGAAGCCAGTTGGCGAATTTAGTAAAGAAAGTATCACCTAACCTCTCTTCCCAACGACAATAGACGTGTGCTTACACCCCTTACACTCCAACCCCAATCTCAACACAACTCTACCACGCGCTCACTCAATATACAGTATCCCACCCACTTAGGCACTGATCTCATCCGGCCAAACCATCACCCAGATACTCCTCTATCCCATAATATAAACACCTGGGTTAATCAATTGCTCAGTCTTTCACTGCACGATTTATGACTACGTTTCAAACCCGAAAATCAACATCCGCGTCAACTCTCCCCATCCCCCCCTCATTTTACTTCACCACCTCCACTACCTGTGATTACGCCTCCTGTAACCGCCCACTAGAAAAATCCAACCCCATTTACAACACCAGTCTTCCGCTTGTAAGAGCTTGGGCGATGAACATCAAATTACCTAATCCGTCTCAACGTAAGCACCTTTAACAACATCTCTTACCGAACCCCCCCCCCCCCCATAATCCCTAACTATATCAAACTCCGAGTAACGTAGAGAGTTATTTGAGTTTAGATAATAATTTGGTGCCTTTCGGACAGTACTACTAGAAATATCATTAAGGGTTCAAGATTCGGGATATACAAGTATTCATTTAAGTGGAATATCAAACATCCAGTACTAGTAGTAGAACCTGGGGAAGCGCCCAAACCTCTGTTTCCTCTTGAATCCATAGGCTGTGCAGACGGAATTACATCGTCCCATTGCCCTACTTCCTCTGCTGATAAATGACTTAATTCGAATCCCCCCTTTCCCCCCACTTTACCCGGTCAAAACTTCCGCGAGTCCTAGAGAACGGATTTCTCTAGATAAAAAACGTCTTAACTACTCAGTAGGAGTTAGTAATATTACTAATGACCGTCGCCTAGGACTTCCCTCCCAAGGAGAGAGAGAGGGATGTTGTGACTGATCATGTCCCTCTCGAGACTTCATTACTTGTGAGACGCTATAAAGATTTTAAGTGACAATGACATTGAATGATGTTACTCTAAAGAAAATTCCCCACAAAGACAGGAAACAATACAGCGTAAGTTTCGAAGCTCCGACAATGTGAAATCTTCAGGCTCGTTAACTGATCTTTTTGCGATGCCCCTTGGCTACTCGAAGGTCAATCTGCTGTCAACTAGGGAAATGTGATGATTTGTATGCATTCAAAGTGCAAAGAGAAATTAGGGTTTGGGACGTATCTTATGATTTACATTTGTACATTTGTACATCTATACATTCATCACCTCATCTAGGGCTTCGCTTTATACTCTTCAGGACCAACCATCAACTCTGGCTTTACAAGCCTGTCAAAATCCTCCTCACTCAAAGCCTTCAATTCCATAGCTGACTCTTTCAGGGTCAAACCCTTCTTGTGTGCGTTCTTAGCTACCTTGCTTGCCATGTCGTACCCAATCTTGGGGTTCAAGCAAGTAACCAGCATCAAGGACTCCTTCAGAATACTGCTGATCTTTTCCTCGTTTGCTTGGAGGCCGACAACCAAGTTCTTCTCGAAGCTTCGCATGCCGTCACTCAGAATGCGGATGCTGTGAAGCAAGTTTCGAATGACCAAGGGCTTGAAAACGTTCAGTTCGAATTGACCGTTCATACCGCCCTATATGAGTTAGTGCTAATATTTTGGAAGGTAAATGCATTACAGCCAGGGTATCTCGAAATTTGCCAGACATGGAGGGAAAATGCGTAGGGAAATAGGTAACTTACAATCGTCGTAGCTGTGTGGTTGCCAATAACTTGGGCGCACACCATCGTCAGAGCCTCACACTGAGTTGGGTTTACCTTGCCAGGCATGATACTGCTTCCAGGTTCATTTTCTGGCAGAGCAAGTTCTCCAAGACCACAACGTGGTCCAGAACCAAGATATCTGATATCCTGAGCTATTTTGAAAAGGGAAGATGCGAGAGTGTTGAGGGATCCTGAAGCCTGTACAATAGCATCATGAGCAGCAAGAGACTCAAACTTGTTTGGTGCAGTCTTAAACTCGGTGCCAGTCATCTTGCTCACTTCCGAGGCAATGGCCTCTGCGAAGCCCTTGTACGTGTTGATTCCCGTACCAACGGCAGTTCCTCCCTGAGCTAGCAGACGGAGGTCTGGGAGAGATGATTCGACACGCTTAACACCAAAGTCCAGTTGTGCTACATATCCGGAGAATTCTTGAGCGAGAGTCAAAGGCGTAGCATCCTGGAGATGTGTTCGTCCAATCTTGATGATCTTCTTAGCTTCAAAGTCGTCGACCTTTGCCTGGAGAGCAGATCGAAGAGACTTGATGGCTGGCAACAGTTCACTCTCGATTTCGAGCACCGCTGCAATGTGCATAACAGTGGGGAAGGTATCGTTTGAAGAAGCACTCATATTGACGTGATCGTTGGGATGCACGGGCTTCTTGCTCCCCATTTTTCCTCCAAGAATCTCAATGGCACGATTGGAAATGACCTCGTTCGCATTCATGTTCGACTGCGTTCCAGAGCCGGTCTGCCAGACAACGAGGGGGAAGTGGTCGATCAGCTTGAGGGATGCTACTTCGGCAGCAGCTTCTTGAATGGCTTTACCAACTTTGGGGTCAAGTCCAAACTGCATGTTGACAGTAGCTGCGGCGCCTTTTAGGATACCGAAAGCCTTGACAATCGGAGGTGGCATGCGGTCCTGTGGCTGGTTGATTCTGAAGTTTTCCAGGGACCGCTCTGTTTGTGCTCCCCAGTATTTGTCTGCCGGCACAAGCACCTCGCCAAATGCATCGGTCTCTGCTCTTGTTTCTGCCATTGCGGATGGTGTTGCGTGGAAATGTCTGCCAAAGCGGGGTTGCGTGGAAGTGGAAGAGGAAATGCTCGAGAGCTTCTGGGTCGAGGAGAGAGTCGATGAGGAAGGCAAGGAGCGACTAGGTCTCGAAATCGATCTGGATGCGGCGGTGGAAGCTGCGAATGATCTGCTCTGGAAAGCTCGAGATGGCGTGCATGAGATAGTAGCAGTGAAGGCTGAAGCTCTTGTCCTCGGTACATATGATGTTGCACCTGACAGAGCTCCGCTCCCCGACCGCAGCATTGTGGTGGTGAGGGAGTAGGTTATTCGCCTGGAAGTGTCAATTATATTCGGAATAGGTCAATTGAAGCTTTGCAAAGGTGGCGGGTACACTGAAGAATGCCGAATGTCCTGTCAAACTCCTCAATCGCAATTGCAGGGAAGTTTTTAAAAAAAAGAAGCAATGTTTCGTCAGAAAAGCTTCACGTCGCGAAAAAGCCCGGCGCGCGGAGAAATCCGGACACCCAACTGATTACTGTAGATTACCTGCGCAAAGAGGCCTGGTGGGAACGTTTGCACTTCCCAGACCAGATTCAGTCCAGTAAAGTTATATGCAGCGCTTTCATTTTGACACAGTTCTTTTGTATCGTATAATCCAATTTAATACTCACTTTCCCTTCAAAGTTCCCCATCGCGAACAGAGTTCTGTCCCAAGCTGGGTAGCAAACTCGGATTCTTGGAAATGCGAGAGCTTTGTATGGATTATCACGCCGGTCTTACGTCCTCCTGATGGAAAGTTCAAGGAGCCCATGGACCCAGGAGCCATGAGACGTGAAGCACCTGTCCTTGCTGCTATCTCAATTCTTCCACCTCGAAAAGCTTCGTCTCATCTCAGCCACTGGCTGCCCTCCTATTCTATCAATATTGTAGAACCGAACGCGACATTCCCTGGTGAGAAACATTCATACAAGATGTATTTGCCGCCCGTTCCGAGACACTGCAAGCTGCAAACACATTCCAGAACGGAGTAGTACCAATTGCCCTGGGAACAGGCGCATACTTTTAACCGTCCATCCATTCACGATGGCGAAAATACCAAGTGAGAATTCATCACCTTTCGGAAGTATACAGAGGCTCTGCTGAAGAAATATTTGCCCTTGAAAGTCTTACTACCTTGCCGCCATCTCCAGCCATCAGCTCAGACGGAAGTGATCTGCCATATTTTCGTTAGCAAATCCTGTATCCCAAATGCAGTGCAATATTCTAACGATATTCTAGGACCATTTAGTTATCCCCTCCCATCGGATCTGCCACTGACTCTACACCATTACTCCAAATACCATTCAATGCCCGTCTGGCTCAATACTCGGGAGACATTTCATTCTCACTGTATATGCTCCACGGTCCATTAATCTACCGAATTGCCTGGGCCATGCTGATGGCCGCGAAGGCGGCGCCTGAAACTTACTTGTGGGCGTTTGCGAAATACGTAGCGGTAGTTATGGGCTTGTCCTTATAGGGAGCAGATATCTTTTGGAGGCCGGTGGACTCCCAGTCAACAATCTTTGGGAAGTGGGTAGCGAGCAAATGTTTTGTGAAAGAGTGAGCTGTGCTTGCCTAGAAAAGCAAGGAAGTAGACAGACCGTGGATGTTTAAGAATGATAGAAGCTTGTAATTTGCTGTATGAGGTAAAGTTCTTTCTAGTCTTACTGAGAACCCAGGAAATAGTTGCAGCCCAGCCCCTCCCCCTATTTCATCAAGATCTAAGCGAAATGTCTTTACCTCCGTACGGAGTCTACGGACAAATTAATAGGAAAAATATACCAAGGGTACGGCATATCACGAGACCTAGTCGGAAGAGACCGGACCAAAGTCGCAGAAAGAAAAGGGGGGCCGCCTGTGCGGGGAGGACAGCCCAGCCTTACAGTAAGCCGAGGTATGCGATAAGTCGATTTCGGAGGAATTCAGCGTCATGGTCGGTAGGGTATATTTCAAGACTTCAAGCACATGCAAAAGAGAGTGAAGAACTTTCACAAAGGCTCGGGTGGATTTCATTTATATAAATTGGAAGGTTTGGAATTGAAGTAGGGAAAGTAAAAAGGAGTAAGACTACCTAGTATTGGTGCTATAGGGCCTCGTTATATCAAGGAGAAAATGTAGCTGGTGTAGAATAAAAAGTGTCGTAGAGCAGCAAGGGCTCAGAGCTCCAAGGCTGGACTCTTTGACCATTTCTGGGGTTTCCCCACATTCACAAGCTTGCCCGTAACCAGACATCGTCCTCCCCTCCACCCGGATCCACGCTGCTCTACCGAATGGCTCCCTGTTGTTGATTGCCCTCGGGCCATGTCTACTCCAGTTTCTATTTGAATGACCATGTCTGATCTAGTCATTATTATGCTCTGACGCACAATAAAGGTACATCACCACCACCCAGCCTGTGCCCAAATACCACTTCCCCGCTCAAACTATTGCACATCTACGAAACCTCAACCATAATCACAATGGCTACCACCGAGTCCCTCCTCCAAGGCGTGAACGTCGCTGGCTCAATTACAGACTTCAACAAGAAGATCCTCACCAAGGATGCCCTTGCCTTCCTCGCCCTCCTCCACCGGTCCTTCAATGGCACCCGGAAAGAGCTGCTCCAGCGCCGTGTCATCAGACAGGCAGAGCTCGACAAGGGCTCTCTGCCTGACTTCCTCCCCGAGACCAAGCATATTCGAGAGAACGATGCGTGGAAGGGAGCCCGTCCTGCTCCGGGCTTGATTGACCGTAGAGTGGAGATTACCGGGCCTACAGACCGCAAGATGGTGGTAAATGCTCTGAACTCGAATGTCTGGACATATATGGCAGATCTCGAAGGTATTTTGTCCCAAAATTCAAGATTGGTAACATGAGCTGACCATGGCATGACTAGATTCGAGTGCCCCCACCTGGGACAACATGATCAACGGACAAGTCAACCTCTACGATGCTATCCGCAAGCAGGTCGATTTCAAACAGGGAGAGAAGGAATACAAGCTCCGAACTGATCGCACACTCCCAACGTTGATCGTTCGACCTCGAGGCTGGCACTTGGAGGAAAAGCACCTAACGATTGACGGAGAACCAATATCTGGCAGTCTGTTCGATTTCGGCCTATACTTCTTCCACAACGCGAAGGAGCTCATCCAGCGGGGAACGGGCCCATACTTCTACCTGCCAAAGATGGAGTCTCACCTTGAGGCCCGTCTCTGGAACGATGTCTTCAACCTCTCGCAAGATATCGTTGCCATCCCCCGCGGAACAATCCGAGGAACTGTCTTGATTGAGACCATCCTCGCAGCATTCGAGATGGACGAAATCATCTACGAGCTCCGGGACCACAGCGCCGGACTGAACTGCGGAAGATGGGACTACATTTTCAGCGTGATCAAGAAGTTCCGCCAGAACTCTAACTTCGTCCTTCCAGACCGATCAGCCATCACCATGACCGTGCCTTTCATGGATGCCTACGTCAAGCTCCTCATCCAAACCTGCCACAAACGCCAGGTCCACGCCATGGGAGGCATGGCGGCTCAAATCCCCATCAAGGACGACAAGCAGGCCAACGACAAGGCCATGGAGGGCGTCTACGCCGACAAGCTCCGCGAGGCCAAGGCCGGCCACGACGGGACCTGGGTTGCGCACCCGGCACTCGCAGCCATCGCGTCCGAGGTCTTCAACAAGCACATGCCCACACCCAACCAGATGTTCGTGCGCCGCGAAGACGTGAAGATCGGCCAGAACGACCTCCTGAACATGAACGTCCCGGGAAGCATTACCGAAGACGGCATCCGCAAGAACCTGAACATCGGGCTCGGATACATGGAGGGCTGGCTCCGAGGCGTCGGCTGTGTGCCCATCAACTATCTTATGGAGGATGCTGCGACCGCCGAGGTCAGCCGGAGTCAGCTCTGGCAGTGGGTTAGACATGGCGTTCCTACATCCGAGGGGAAGAAGGTTGACAAGGCTTATGCTTTGAAGCTGCTTAAGGAGCAGGCGGATGCACTTGCTTCCAAGGGACCCAAGGGAAACAAGTTCCACTTGGCTGCTCAGTATTTCGCTAGCCAGGTAACCGGAGAGGACTATGCGGATTTCTTGACATCGTAAGTTCCTCTATCGTTGAATTCAAATGGAAGAATTCGTGCTAATTGTTCAACAGTCTTCTTTACAACGAGATCACGAGCGTTGGAAGTTCGTCTCCGGCTTCCAAGCTATAAATTTGCCTTTGTATTTAAAGCGAAATTGTTGAACACTTACGAAGAAATTGTATGAAATATATGACCTTTTGACCGTTAGCTCAGCTCCATTATGATTGGTTTCCTGCACAGTTCTTTAACCTGAACGTAATTTGCAGTGTCAGATCCCACTTCACAATAGGAAGAGACGATCCAATGAAGTTCAATTGAATATTTGTTCATTCATTCATTACAATAATCTCAACAAGCATCTATCTACGCATACCCAAATGCCTCGGCATGGACGTAAATCCCCTGCGCCCCTGTCCCCTTATGTACCGCTCGATCATCACTAATAGCAACGACCGCATTCCTCGCGCATTGGACTAACCCCGGCGGTCCACACACCACCACAGCCGTCTCCCCGAGTGCCACCTCGGCCGTCTTCCGGATAATATTCGAGACGTGGGGACGGCCTGATAGGAGGTTGATCCTTGCATCCACAACACGCTTTGGTTTTCCAAAGGAGCTCGTTGTGAAAGCTGACTCTTTTTGCTGGTGCTGGCGCCTGGATGCGCAGTCGCAGGGCGCGTGATGGCGTTTTCGTCGGTGATGAGTCGGGTGCAGCAGCAGTCTTTGGTGGAAGAAGAGGAGGCTCTTGATAAGGTCTCCTCGATATTTTCGGTCAAGGCTTTCTTCTCGTCCGGGGAGCTGTCGCTGCTGCCGTTCTGTGTCTTAGTGTCACGGGGCGCTCCATCCATAATCGATGACTGGCCACTGGTCAGAGCATCGTCGCAGGTGATGTAAATGCTGATATCGACGGCGATATCGTAGCCTTCGTTGCGTAGACCCTCCACGTCTCGTATAACTTGATCAAGCTGCGACGCGAACCACTCAACGGCTGCCTTCCTCTTCACTACCCACACGAAGCGGATATGCCGTGTTACTGCACCAGCAGGAGTTGAGAGTCCCGGTAGTCGGGATGGGGTTGTTGGTTTGGTTCCCTTGCACTCCTGGACAATGTCCCGCATCAGCGGCATTGTGAATGTTGCGCCTGTGGAGCCGGCTATAAATACCAAGCTGTCGAATTGTCTCAGGGGTCTGATAGTTGCGTAAGGGCCGTCGATAAGAACACTTCTCCCGTTGTTCCGTTTGCCTGTGGCAGTGGGCAGACCCGAGTAAGCCTTCTCTGCGTACTTGAAGAATCTCCTCGTTGCCCCTTTCTTAGCACGGACAACGAATTCCAGCTTTCCGTCTTCCGGAAGACTGGCGATAGTGAAGGGGTGCGAAGAGAGGGGTGCGAGTGGGTGGCAGGCCAGGAACAGGTGTTGGCCAGCTGTCCATGTGATTGGGGGGTTCGTAATGGTGATACGGGTGTGTGATTCATCGAGAGGCTCGAAAGTAGCTCTGCATGACAGGAAGCCAGTGCTGTTCTTGTGTAAGAGTGAGAGGTTGGCGTAGATGAGATAGACGGCTCGGACGAATCGATCAAAGGCCCAGAATCCAAGCGGTAGCCAGATCCAGATCCTGTTTTCTTCGGGAACGTGGAAGTAGAGAGCAGTGAAGAAGCCCAGCCACGAGATGATGTGCTGGATGATGAAAAATTCGTAGGAGAGTTTACGGATGGGCGCAACGGACGATAGTACAAGCCATAGCAAAACCGATCCGGCTGCTATGCCTCTCTGAGTGAGAGCATCGGTCTTGACCTTGACCCCGACGTAATCATACTTTGCCCATTCTGAAAACCAAAACCCCATATGAATGAAGACCGTAAAGAGGAGGGCCCTGGCCACCCACCGATGGAGCCAGGCTAGACGCTCGTAGCCAACGCCCGTGAAAAAGCCGATGATGTTGCGTTTTCCCGCAAGTAGAACAATCAGCGGCATCTGACAAACGGCGATGAACCCAGATCGATATCCAATGTCCTCCCACTGCAGGAAGTCCTTTGGGTCCAGTCGGTAAAACACACAGACCACAATCAACACTGCGTAGCCTACCATCATCATGACTGGCCCGACAGGAGGGAGGTAAAAGTGCCGGTTGCGAAATGATAGTGGTTTGGAATAGTAGCTGAACTCTCTGATAATGGCTGAGGTGGTAGCATGGGCCTGGAAAAAGAACGATCTCGGTTTGGCGGCGCCAGGTACATTTCTCGAGGATGAGATCCGCTGATGGTAGAGGATCCTATTCAGAATGTTCGCTGTCGTAGCTACTCCAATGGCGGTACCAACAAAGGCCCAGAATATCTGCTGCATGTAGAAGAGACTCGGCACTCCTGGTGCCATGGTCATCATCCCGCCCATGGAATCCATTTCGATGACTCTTTCCGGAAGTTCAGACGCTGCGAGCTGGCTTTTTGCCGTTCGAGTTGACAAGATTGTCTAAGGAGTAAGGAGCCTTCGGACAACCAGTTGACTACTATTTATTGCCTTGAAAAGCTCGAATTCATAAGGTTGCAGTCTGCGGTGATGTGAAATGCATTGAGAGAGATTGACGAGCGAGAGGAAAATAGCCCACCGCTTGGATGTGAAAAAGCTATGGAACTCGGAGATGGAGAAACGAGAAATGAGAAATGACAAATCTATTGAATGTTATGGTGGGCGCCAGGTCACCGTCTGAATATCAGTCAAGCTTTCCATTACCTACTTGCCAAGCCGCGATCACCCTCTGCAACTTGCAGAGGAAGAGTACGGAAGAGTAAGAGGAAGAGGCGCAAATCAGCGCACACCTTCATGGCAAGGGTTGACCATCGTGAATAATGTGAAGGTACAGTTACTAGTACAGTACGAGCAGGAGAGACGAGCAAGTTTAGATGCAACGACCACCAGTCCGAAAATGGGAGCTGGTGGGAGCGGGAGCTTGTTACTTGTTTGAGCAAGCAGCAGCCAAGCCGCTTTACTCGGACCCGCTTTTATATTGGAGTATATTTACAAGTCACAGTTCACAAGAACTCTTGAAATTGCCTAGGAAGTCTTTTCTACACTTTTAAGATGTAACTTGGAGACCCATAAGGACCTTCTATACAAACTTGGAAGTCACGGTAGGAGAACTTATTCAAACAAATATGATATTTATTTTATGTACTGCACACACGTGACCATCTCCCCAATAAAGCAGCTTTGGATTTGAGCACATTTGCGCCAGTTCTTCATTTTCATTCCACCACATTATCCGCTATCTTTACTGCCCCGAGGAATCTGAAGCATGCGTCTCCCTGCAGAAGCAAGAAGGTCGGTCCCCTCTACGTTTCGGTCTGCCGCATTGGAGCAAAGAGGTGTTGCAATAATAGTATCCGATTCCTCGTCTTCTCCCTCATATTCTCTCATCCATTCTTTCACACACCCTATAAGATCTAGACCATCTGCTTTTTCCACAATCCACACTGCTTGTTATCACCACTCGCAAACAAGAACCAAACAACCTTCCTCCGCAACTTTTAAAGAAAAGCCCCAAACAATTCAGCCTTTTCAAAACCTGTCACATCCTCATCAGTAAATCAACAATGGACAGCATGGATATGTCTTCGTCGAACGACTCCACCATGTCCATGTCCATGATGTCCATGACATTCTTCACTAGCACCGTGACGCCAGTATACTCCGCCATGTGGACGCCGACGAGCACTGGGCAGTACGCGGGAACCTGCATTTTCCTGATCATCTTGGCGACTATTTTCCGAGGTCTGCTGGCTATCAAGGCGTGGAAGGAAACGGCGTGGATGGATGCTGAATTCAACCGACGCTATGTGACGGTGGCTGGGAAGGAGTCCCAGGCCAAACGAATCTCGTCGGATTCCGATAGCAAAAGGATGTATCTCAGTGAGAACGGCGTTGAGGAGGACGTGTTTGTCGTCAAGAAGAGGACTATGGGTACTCGACCTTGGAGGATCACTACGGACCCTGTTCGCGCTGTCATGGATACTGTTATCGCTGGCGTTGGTTACCTACTGTAAGTCCCCCTTCCTGCTCTTTTGTTTGTCTCTGCTAACAATCTTCTAGGATGCTTGCAGTCATGACTATGAACGTGGGATACTTTTTGTCGATATTAGGAGGCACGTTTCTCGGAAGTCTGGCTCTTGGGCGGTACTCAATTCAAGAGCAACACTAGAGTTGCATTTTGTTTTGATGATTATGAGTGATGAATGGCGTTTGGACACAATTTGGCTCCCCGGCCGGCCGAGGAACCGAGTAGCAATGTTGACTGTAATATGGAAAGAAATAAACCAATAAACCATCATCAATTCTCCGTCGTAATCCCTCACAATTCAGCATGTATCTATTTGATGTTAGATTCTATGGGTGGTTCCTCTGTTCGTTTAACGTGATACGATTTATTATACGTCGACGTTTGCTACAAGGCTTCGTGAGCTGCTACAACAAATACACCGAAGTACGCTTTTTAGAAAGTCACAAAATCCATAATGTCTCTTTTGATTCTCTCTATTGCCCATTGAACTCCTTCTGCGGGCATTGGAAAACATCAGCCGGCCTTGCCTCAGCGCGCTAGCAAGGTCCGGAGGATTCAACCGCATTTACCCGCAGAATCTTGCTCAAACGTTCTCTCAGACTCTCACTTCATCTTGGCGTCTACAGTACCAGGCTTTTTCTCTCCAGGGTAGCTGCTATGAAGGCTGATTTGACACGATACCTGCCCCGCGGGAGCTATCAACAACGGCGGGAAGAGCCAAGGCTGCACTATTCTAGGTCCCTCGGATCACACTTCCAGTTACAGTCCAGTCCAGGTTGAACGACGGGCTCTAAGATTATTTGCAGTCATGGCGGGAGCTTCGATCGGGACGGCACGGGCGCTACAGTACAGTAAGTGGCATCCGGGAACTCGCCTTGGATTGGTAGCGCTGAAGAAGGATGGAGGGCTTCGTGGGAAACACGGGTCTGTACAGCACATTTGCGCTTGGCGGGAACGAGAACCAACTTGCTCGATACATATGGTAGGGTTCCGAACAAGTGTTCTCTGTATGTTTTGAGAGATTTGTGTTACCGTATACAAGTGTAAAGCAGAAATAATGAATCTTGAGTCAATGAGACGGGCCGGGCCTTGGTGTTATGTACGAGTACCCCCTTTGGAAACTCCCAAGGCGTCAAAATCTTCCGTGAATTTGTTGCTCCTTCCTCCATGTTGTATAACCGAGCTAATCTGCTCACATTGTGCTCTCTTCGCAGGGCCTGCTTGGCATCTTGGCAGTGGAGTTTCCATGACATTTATATAGTGTATCCCCTTTTGTAAGCAAGCAATTCCTACCCAGACAAGCTCGCTCGTATCACTTGCTCGTCCTACAGATATAATCTTCGTTGTTCTGTTAGTGATTCAAGTCCACCACTTCCAGAAGAGAACCTTTTCTTGCTTCTACATTACAGCTCTCCAACCCCACAACTCTTCAAAATGAAGTTTGCACTCTTTGCGCTGGCTGCGTTGGCGCCATTTGCTTCGGCCCATTTCAAACTCAATTACCCAGCTGCCCGTGGCTTTGATGAAGACAATCTTTCGCAATTCCCATGTGGTTCTTTTGATACGCCGTCCAGCAATCGTACTATATGGCCAGTCTCAAATGGTTCCATCGGTCTAGAAATGGGGTATGCTGGGCTCCCCGATCCCCAATCAAAGAACCCGCATGCTAACCAAGTCACCCATGCAGACACATCAATGCCAACGTTGAAGTCTTGATCGGATTCGGCAACAACCCCGGCTCAGCCTTCAATACCGTCCTCCGAAAGACCTTCACCGAGCAAGGCTTAGGCGCCTTCTGCATGACGAGCTTCTCGCTTCCAGAAGGAGCAAACGTCACTGATGGCACCAATGCTACCATCCAAGTCTTGACCAACGGCGACCCAGACGGTGGGCTTTACAACTGTGCCGATATCACCTTCTCGACCTCAGCACCTGTCCTCGACGCCGGTGTATGTACAAATGGAACGGGCGTCAAGGCAGTCGCGGCTACGTCTACCCAACAGCCAAACGAGACGACGGATGCTTCGACTTCAACCTCGGCTTCGGCTTCGGCGTCGGGAAGCAAGAGTGCGGCGGTTTCGGCGCTGAATGCTGGGTTTGGTGGGTTGGCTATGGCTGGTGCGGCAGCTTTGGCCATTGTATTGTAAGCAGAGAAACGAGCGTATCATGAACGGTACATGGCTTATGAGAAAATGAAAATAAGGGCAAGTTGTACAAAAATCTACATCGTAATTCTTATCAACGTTGAGATATTTTGGGCTTGTTTTAAGAACTACTTACTACTAAGCCGAAATAGTACAATGCAAGCTCTGACCCAGAAACGACTCTCGTTCAACAAAATACTTTTCATAGCCAAGACTACCTGGAGAAAAATATGGGTAGCTGATGTCACACAACAAATCACGTGGGAGGGGATGATTTTAAAGATTTGTTAGAATATGAGGGTCACAAAGATGATGAGATAGCAGCAACGCTAGCATATATGGTAGCAGACAGATAATTGTATGATTTAGTGTAGAGCTAAGCTCAGATCTTGTGAAGAGTTTTATGGTTGCAGCAGGCTTATGTAAGCAGCTAAATCCAACACCAGCAACAACATTTCTGCAATCCGTCGTCTTCAATCTTACAGTACAACAATGTACGCCTCCAACGCCAAAACCGAACAAGCATATCCTCTATCCTCTATGGCATGTACCACGCCATCTCGTTGCACTGCTCCTGTGCAACCTCATGCTCAATATGAATCCAATACCCCTCATTCTTGGGGTCGCTCATCCCATTGCTCCTCAATAACTTCTCCTCGTATTCCTCTCTGCTCTTGACAGAATAGTGGTGCAGGGCAATCCGGTCTCTCGTTATCGGACTCCGCCAGGCAAGACTGTGGATTACGTCTCCCTTCTCTCCAACCGTCATGGCGCCATCTCTAAGGCCAAACTTGTGCGGGTTTTGGCAAGCGCTGTAGAAAGACGTCTTCACGATCGATTTGACGTGGTGATTGTCATCTTTTCCGCCATACTTTTCCTTGGTGGAATCGACCAAACAGCTGGTGAAGGCCTTTCGGCAAGATTCCGGCCGCTTCAAGAGCCCGTTGGATGTATGTGTCTTCCAGTTCACTCCCAGTGCGCCTACCAGGTCATCTTGGTCGAAACTTTCGAGGACATTATTTACTGTTTCATTTGCGGATGTGGCTTCGAGGAATTCGTCGACATCGATGAATGCCATCCAGGTGTGGTTTGTGCCGTGCCATTCGACGCATTGATTATAAAACATGGCT
>QGML01000670.1:0-14852 GCA_007825375.1 Lachnellula willkommii | reverse complement strand
CCACCCGACTTTTCCCCCTCTCCGCTATCGGCAAGCTTAAGCAGAAAGTACCTGCTGTGGAGGCAGAAGGAAGGCACCATCTGTACAGGAACATTGGTCCGGTTTCGGGGCACTCTCAGTCCAGCACAGCACAGGATGCCGGTGGAATGGGACTCATGGCACGTCATGTGAGTTTTGCGTTCAAGAGCTCTGAGATACGTACCTACGTCTAGCCGTCTGAACCGTTCGGGTGGGTAAGGTACCTTGAAAATGCTTACCACGTAGTAACTGTGCGAACGCTAGGGATACCTATGCTCTCGGGAGGACGTGTCCTCAGAACAAGCCTCATATTTAATTCATTATCCTGATTTCTCCACGCGTGTACACGAATAACAAGTACGAAACATTAAACATTTAAACATGCCGTTGCCGATGGAAACAACCCAGGTGCTATGATACTTAAAAGCTTCAAGAAATTTGAAGTCTTCATCTCCTGAGATTCGAAAGAACAATGACATCTTGGGCCAAATATAACTGTTTCCGTATTTCCACAAGTGTCGTGTTAGGAGTTTCCTTTGAAAATAACAAGACCACCAAAGCAAACAAACTCAAAAAGTGGTATTTCCTATGCTTTGAAATTCCAAGAAAGAAGTGTTGCCAATGTTAATCAGATCAGACCCCCCTATTAAAATAACAATAAACAACCCTTATGCTCGATCAGCATAGAGTATAGTAACGCATAAATATATAAAACTTTCACTGAAGGGGCCAAATGCTAAGCCGCAAGACTAGCGACATAAAGCAGATTTAAAGCAGATTTAACATTAAGCCTGTCCACTACCACTATAGGATTGCTACCTACCTAGCTGATTCAAGACTGCAAAGGCACCCCATGAAATAAATGTAAAGGAGTGGAAGTGGTACAAGTATAGTCAGCCGAGGTTTTGCTAGTTGTGAGCCCAGTAACAATTGGCATAGTAACGATCTGGAGTGCTTCATCTGCAAAGCTCCTTATTGGCGGGCTGCATTCTTCATATAGCCTCAGCTCAACTTTATCCGCACGACTGAGTCGCGCAGTTCTCACACCACTCGGCACGCCACCCGCAATCAATCCTCCGCCACGGCTTTTCGACGGGCCGAGTCGAGGCAATGCGGGCAGAGACCATAGTACCGTAAGAATACCTACGTACCTTATGTAATCTGCGGTTTGGAAATCATACAGTAATGCGTGTTTCTTGTCGCTTTAAATATTAGTCGAGGTCAGAAGAGGATAGCAGCACAGCCAAATATATAGGTACTTGTTTGTGGTGCTACTGTACGGCCGCTTTACGCTTACAGTACTTCGGCTCCAGGCCGTACGAGTAGCCTTCGCACTCGGCACTCACTCTCAGCCCCACGGCAGTGGCCCCCGGGAGGGCCAGCGGAGCGTCACCCACGAATTAAAAGACCGGCTAGGTTGTTATACGGAGTACCCTAGGTACCTGTAGGTAACCTACCTATCTTATATAATTTCGTTGGATTCAGCGAAAGTTTGCTACAAGTCCTTACTCGAGTGGAGCCGTAAAAAAATACAGAGAGCAAGAGCAAGGCGCAAGGTGCACGGTCATGACGTGCAGTACAAGACAAGGTACCTAATAATGTTACAGGAACGATCAATGAGTTTTGGTAATGACGAGGCAATAATTGCATTGATGTTTATTATATTGGTATAGCATCGGAAGAAATTTAGGCTGGTCTGGACCCGGACAACTTGCCTACCTCCGTACAGTAGGTACCTACCTAGGTAGGTAAGTAGGTACTCGGTAGGTACTGATACGGGACAAAGTAGGCGACCTAACTACCCTAGGTAACGAGTATTGTCATAAATGCTGCATCTCTCCACCATATGCATTATATTTACAGGACTTATCCCCCCCTCCACCCTTTGTATGCCTCCAAGACTTTTTCTCACCAAAAACGGGGGTCTGTTGGCGGAAGGGTTATGGATTCTAGCACCCGGAAACATCCTTATCTTAGTAGAAAACGAGGCGTTACGTTTTAACAGTTTGACATAAATGATATGTTCAGGGGGAGTTTTAACCAATAGAAACCCTCTATTACCATAGGCACAAGCTGGTTTTGAGTGGAAGAGTGCAGCAGTACAAGCACCTAGGTATTTATGACAATACTGTACCTATAGGCAGGTAGGTATTAACTCACTTGGTACCTACCTAGGTACCTACGGAACGGACAGTGGACCCCTCCTTCAGAAGTATTATCGCAATTGCGGTACGGACACATGGGATTCATTCTAAATTGCATTGGACCCTGCATACTTGTAGAGGGAGGACCCCTACCGTACAGCCCGCCACCGCCACCGCCACGCACCCCACCCCACCCCAAAAAGCCGATCGAATGATGATCTGGAGTGCACTACAAGTACAGCATCCGGCCGACCTTCCTTTCCTCCTCGCAGCTCTTCACTTTGTACTTGACAGGAATTGTACTACTCCGTATGCAATTCTAAGAATACCGATACCGTGCTCCTCTTGCTCCAGCTCCAGCTCCAGCTCCAGCACCAGCCCCAGCGCCAGCCCCAGCGCCAGCCCCTAGCTTACCGAGTACAGCCACAGCTCTACTGTAACTCTAACCTACCTACCAGACCCATTCCCCTCAAACCATTCCATCAACTACCTATAACTATGATCGACACTTAGCATCAAGTCTTCCCCCCAGCACAATGGCCTCGCCAGGAACATGTCGTGCCAGGGAGGTCTATAGGTCTGCCACGCACCGTCCCGCCCGCACCGTCCCTCACCGTCCCTCCCCGTCCCTCCCCGTCCCTCCCCTTATCAAACACCTCCCTACCTAGCCATAAGCTAATCAATCAATCTCAACCCAGGTACTACCAGCCTACAAGTACGAGTGTCGCCCCTACTGCAGGCCCATCGCCGTCCCCCAACATCAAGGGCCTCATTACCCTGCAATCCTTCTCCGACACGGGCCTTACAGCCTTTGCACAACTGATTGCCATCCGGCTCACCTCTCAACGAGCTATCATCTCCCTCGCAGACCACGAAAACGAATATTTCCTGGCCGAATCGACCAGCTCTCTGAGCCATCTCGACGATGCACCAACACAAAATGCCCGCGTGTCAATCAGTGGCGCCTGCATGGTGCCTCTCAAGGCTTCCCTCTGCGAACAAACCTTGAGCCTGCCTCCTCCTATTGCTGACATGAGCTCAGTCCTCTTTATTCCTGATCTACTGCGCGACGAAAGCATGAGCAAGCTTGAGTGTGTCACGAGGGCACCGCATTTGAGGTTCTATTGTGGAGCACCCCTCACCAACAAGAAGGGCGTGAACATTGGCTGTGTTTACGTGGTAGACGACAAACCGCGCAGCCAATTCAGTCTTGAACAAGCCCACTTCTTGAATACCATGGCTGCTACGATTATGGATCGTCTGGAGACCCTTCGAGCGAAAGAGGAGGTGACCAGGGTTACGAAAATGAGCCAAGCTCTGCACGCATTCATAGAGGGTAACGGAACCATGGAAGGAGGAGATTGGCAGCGACTCAAAAGATATGACTTGCCCTCGGGCGCTGGCGTTGCGTTTCACTGGGAGAGCCATAGCGAAGGTGGGAAGGAGTTACAGCACACGACAAGCACCCAAGATGCCCGGTTCAACTACAACAATTCGCCCTGGGGCTCTTCAACAGCGACCCCACGCGTACCGCAGTTGCAAGCCCAGGCTGGCGATAAAACACCGGAGACCAATGGCAGCATGGACCCCGAGTTTTCCACGCGTGGCTTTTCAGATCTTCTTCACGGAACCTTCTCTCGTGCTTCCAACCTGGCGCGAGAAGGCTTGGATGTTGATGGGGTAGTCTTTTTCGATGCCCCGTTCCCCTTCTACCAAGCTCGAAGCAATCTTCAACCCGACACGCGACGATCCGATCCATATGGTACAGTGACCTTGACTAAAACCAGCGACGGTGACCCCGCGAACGCCAGACCGGGCCCTAGACCTTATGCACGGCCAACCCACCACCACCAACCCGCAGCTGATGATGAGCTTCTAGGGCTTCTAGAAACTGCACATCCCGAGGAAGTCAAGTCTGACATCTTGGGGTATTCTACTGCAAACTCTTCTTCGTGGAATAATCAGTGGTCAACTGACCACTCATCTTTCGTGGCAATTAGCCAAACCCTCTTAACTTCGCTCGTAAACCGGTATCCGAAGGGTGAGCTGTTCGTCTTCGATGAGAATGGTCCAACTCTACCCCTTCCCGCATCCACGACACCAGGCTCACAGGAGAATGATCCAGTCACTACCACTTCTACAGTGGAAGAAGAAAAGCAGGCCCATCACGACACACAGCAAATACTCGAATTGAAAAGTCTACTTGCTTCATTCCCAGGCTCACGTCAGATCTTCTTTGTGCCTCTATATGATCCAACATCAGGATGCTCCATTGGATCTTTTGCCTGGTCGACTTCCGCGACACGAATATTCTCCGTCGAGAACCACCTCGGATACCTTATCGCTTTCGGACACAGCCTCATGTCGGAGGTCACCAAGCTGAATACTCTGAGTGCAGATCACGCAAAGGGAGACTTCATTAGCAATGTTAGTCACGAGCTGAGAAGCCCACTACATGGAGTCCTGGCAAGCGTCGAATTCTTAGCAGATACCAAACTCGACGGGTTTCAACGAAATCTCGTGCAAACTGTAGATATCTGTGGCCGTACATTATTAGATACCATTGAGCATGTTCTGGATTTTTCAAAGATCAAAAAGTTCGGGCAGAAGAGCATACAGTCGATGGGCACTCTGGCCGACTTGGATGTTTCAGCAGTCATCGAAGAAGTACTAGAGGGCGTCTTCGCCGGATTTGAATTCAATGGCCTATCCTCGCTAGGACTTGCAGATATGACCAAGAGCCACCCTCCAGGCTCATTTCCGACCCAGCGTACTTTTCGTGAACCTCCAACTATTATTATTGACATGGGATTTAGGGAGCAGTGGAAATTCCCCACCACCCCTGGGATATGGCGACGCTTGGCCATGAATTTATTCGGCAATGCACTGAAATATACTCGCTCAGGGTACATCCGAGTGAAGCTTGAAGCGCGGAGTTTACCGTCCACGGAAGGCGACAAGAAGGCCAATTTACCGAAAAGGACTCTGGTGACGTTGACCGTAGCTGATTCAGGTCAGGGAATGTCAAGTGACTTTATGAACACGAAACTGTTCATGCCTTTCTCACAGGTTTGGGCTCTCATCCAACCTATGCATCATGGGACTCTAATTTCGATGCTAATTGGGTTTCAAGGAAGACGTAACTGCACCGGGTACAGGACTAGGCTTGAGTATGGTCAAAGAAATTGTGGACTCGGCTGGTGGCACCATTGACGTTCGCAGCGAGCTAGGCCGAGGCACAGAAATCACACTAAGCCTTCCATTAGAAAACTGCCCCGTTGCTCCAAGTAAAACACCGACAGATTCCGACTATCCGAGCCCAGGTGGCATTTTTGAAGGGGTCGAAGAGCCTGTTGCCGCTGTACGGCGCCGAGCCCGTGGCCGGACAATAACGATTCGCGGATTCGAAGCCATTTCGGAGAGCTCCAGCCTTCAAACAACTTCCCTCTCTGGGCTAAAAGCAACCATTGAGAACTATATTATGGATTGGTTTCAGCTTGAGATTGCAGCCGATGATGCCACTACCGACATTCTCATTTGTGACGAATATACCCTAAGCCATTCTTCGGCCACGGAGCTTAGATGTCAAGCGTTGCTCATTCTGTGCAGCAACAGTGCCAGAAGAGACATTTACACGTCTAATCTTGACGCCTCGCAGGTCATTGAGGTTATAGGTAAACCTTGTGGCCCTCATCGCCTCGCAAAAGCGCTCTTAAACTGCTTTGACGCAGAGGATGCCATGAAATTAACTAATGAGCAACGGGTAAGTCAGAAACCGTCAAATGACAAGACAACAGCCTCCGACGAAGCAGAACCTGCCAGGATGATTGTGAATACTAGGAAGAGTTTAACGCTGATTGGAAATTTGCAGTCATCGATCGGGTTCTCGCCAACAGCCACTCTGAATAGGACACCACCAACAGACCACAGCACAGCAACAAACCTTAAGAGAAGACCGCAAACCTGGAACAAAAACGCCCGAGGCAGAAACGATCAAGCTGGAGACAGAAAGCTCTGATAGCACTGCTGCAACCAGCAACGATGCATCAGATCCCTCTCCAAATTCTTCAATGTCAGATATCGGCGCAAGCGAGTTGAAAAAAGACCTTGGTCCGGAACCCAGCGTGCTCAATGCCTCTGCCGAGGTTCCAAAGATGCTCTTAGTTGAGGTTAGTCGGACGAATTATTTGCCCAGTCAACGAGCATTGCTTACATTGCGCTACAGGACAATCCCATCAACATGATGCTCCTAGAAACATATATGAAGAAAAATAAGTGGGAGGTGGAGAAGGCCACGAATGGTTTATTGGCTCTAAATGCATTTAGAAAAAGACCGGAGGGTTTCGGTGTGATCTTCATGGGTACGTCCTAAAACGCTATTGCTCATGGAACCTTGGAAGTTAACACCCACGTGTCAGATGTTTCTATGCCAGTAATGTCAGGTTTCGAATCAACACGTTTAATACGCGGCATCGAAGCCGAACGTCGTATTGCTTACGAATACCAACAACGAACCCACTCACCTTGGTTATCACCACCTGAATCATCATTCCCGTTCCATATTCAAGCCACATCCAAGTCGACGTCACCATCGTCTTGCCCCTCTCTCGATCTACACCTTGCAGCGCCAAAATTGAATCTCAATGAACCGGCCTTAATCATTGCGCTGACTGGTTTCAGCTCCGAGAAAGACCAACGCATGGCGTTTGAAGCCGGTGTGGACGTATTTATGACCAAACCTGTGAGATTTAGAGAAGTTGGAAAGATACTGGAACGTTGGACAAAGAACCGTGAGGTGGAAAGCCTCGGGGTGGAGGTAGCCACACAGAAGAAAAGTGGAGCAAACCCCAGTATAGTTGCGTGAAGGAGAGTGAACTTCAATGTGAAGTTAACATGCCGTCTTGAGAGATAGGAAGAACAATATCAGCTTTGAATAACACAATTGGTATACTTCCAATTCAAATAACTTTCTGGTCCTTAAATTAAGTATACAGCCTGAATAGAACTTGTTCTATTCAAACATTGGTTTGGCTGGATTTTTGCTTCCTCATTAGCCAGACTTGACGTTGTCCACCCCTTTACAGGCAGCTAGCAACATCTCCTCAAACAGCAGTGGCTGTTTAATCTCGCCCCTCTCCCACATATCCGTAAGCTCTCTATATCTAATCAAATCCGCCTTTATCTGTGGGAACGCCGTCGTTCGCTCGACCCGGATCTCCCATAGGTACCCATTCCGCTCGAATGGCAGCACCTCCACAGAGTTTATAATGTGCCAGCTGGCGTGGGACATTAAAGTTAACCATGGTGAGTGCCGCATTTGACTATACAGTATAACTTATGCTAGATAAGGAGCATTGAGTTTTTGTGGAGAAAGATAGGAAACACTATAGGAGTTAAATAATTTTTCTTGCTATGGGCAATATTTAACTTGAAGTTCGAGTATGAGAAAGCACTAGCTTTTGAACATTAAAGAGCAAACGAGTAGCATAGAGATTATCTAAAATCTAGATCACGCAGTTTCATCAGGTATGCTTATTAATTTATTCAATTTACCCTGTTTGGCTAATAGTGGGTCGTTCTTTCGGATTATTTTAGTCTTTTGCGAGCTTGAGCAACTCCGGGAAATTCTGGATCAAGCAATGTTAGTAAATCAAACTCATCATCACAAGAGGTAGAACTTACAGGTGTGCCAAAGCCCGTAATTGGATCCCATCCTATTGCACAGCATTAGAAATACTAAACATAAACAGGCATGATGAAATTGACTCACCTTCAGTAACGGGGAAACCGCTTGTACCGCAGCTCGAAGTATTTCCGCTCAAAATATCAGTGAAACCCTTATATCCCTTCGAGTACAGCCAGGGGTTCAAGAATCCCAAAGGCGGCTTGCCACATGAGATCAATTCGTCATTCACGAGTGAGATGATAGAACTCGTAAGCGGACATGAGGCGGAGGTTCCAGAAATCGAACTCTCGGTTCCGTTCCACCAGAATGCAAAGTAGAGACCTTGAGCAGCCACATCAGGGTACGCGCGGCCGTCTGTTAACAGTCAGTAAAACAAATTTCACACTTCGTTAATACAGGGTTTACTTTTATTGTAGAGCCCTTCGTACAATCCACCCAACGCGGAAACATAGGCTGGTACAACCCCATCTTGATACGAAGGGCGATCAAAGTAATAGCTGAAACCGCTACCAGAGGCGTAAAATCCGTGCGTCTTATTATCGGGTCCTAATCCGGGGGCGCGAAATGCTGCAACCTCGGGCTCAAATTCCTGGGTAGCCCCCACGGCGGTTACGTACGGGCAACTGGGCGGAAATGAAGGGATAAAGGTAGATGTATTCTTGCCGTCGTTCGTGATACATCCAGAACTGTCTTCCCCACCAAGACCACCGTCGCCACTGGAGACTAGAAGAGATATACCTCGAGCTCCAAGTTGGGCAAATTGCTTGCACACCCTGTCGGCATAGGATTTGGGAACTGTCTGTTCGTCATCGCCATAAGAGCTGCTAACCACCTGTGGGACATCCTTCTGGCCCATGACATAGTTTACCCAAGTCAGGTATGGCTCGTTGGTGTTCTCTGGAGTGTTGATATCCGCGATGAAAGGCGGGCTTCCTCCAGTTGAGTATGAGTATACAGGCTGGGGGTAGGTCATTCCGAGAATAGTCTGGGCATCCAGGTTTGCTTCCTTGGAAATGTCATCCCCAGCGGCTTGTTCAACAGTCAAAGGCGTATCCTGAGCTGCTGGACCATCGTCAATTTCAATTGATTCGAAAGTGTATGCATTTGGAGCAGCCTCAGGGCGATACTTCTGCAGGAACGAGAATACATCTGGTCGGATTGGACGTTGGCCGATATAATTGTTAAATGCAATCTTGTTGATTCCGGGAACCTTCTGCTGATAATCAATTGTACCATACAGAGTTCGAAAACAATCGATGGTGACCGTGAAGAGACGACAGACTTTGGCAATTGTCTCATTGGTTGGTGGCTTGTATCCCGGGGGTGTCCACGGTTGGTCGAATTGAATATAGTCTGCTTTCTGCGGAGCTGAACGCATGAAAGATGTCGTGGGCTGGACAGTATCAATATGCTCGTGCAGATGTGCTGGTAGGGACCAGTGAGAGGTTCGGACCAAAGCAGAGCCATCCTCGTGCTGGAATACGGAGTACTCGGTGTCCAGAAGCTTTTCGGCGGAGTCCACATCAATGTAGATGTTGATCCAGTCCTTTGCTGGGCTGTAGGCCAATTCCCTGACGCCATTGGTTAACAGCCATTCGTGAACAAGGTCGAGAGTCTCTTCGGCGGGCTTGACGAGCTCATTGACATCCTCGAAAGAGAGATGGTTCCCATATCGGCTATGGTTAGGATCGGAGACTGTGGCTTGTGTTAGCAAACGGAACTTCTAATTCTATCGTGTTCTACGGCCGTCTCCACAAGGCGACGAAAATTTGTGGTGGATAAGAAAAGCAGTATTAATTTATAATGTGCCAGGTGTTATGAGACATTAAAAGTCGAAGATAACAAGCGCCGCTTTTTGTGTTTAGAAAAACCAAGTGTTTATGATTGGCGGCAGATCCAATTTATGGGGAAGTATAAATTCCAGAAATTGGGCGCAGATAAACTCAAATACAAAATTCTAGGAAGGATACAACGGGTGACTAATTGGAACGAGTTCTATCCGAATTGCAGAGAATTGGCACTCCGCTCTTCGTTTCATTGACACGCGAACAACGGAAAATATAGCTTCTCACCTTCGTACAAGTGTCGGTCCAGTTCGTCAAACTTCTCCTGCTTCAACCCAATCTGCAGATGAAGCTTATGGTTGCCAGCAGCTCGGCCAAGATTCTTCCACTTTCGAGGCACATTGTGCGTCTCCTTGATACTGTACGGAGTACGCGAACGGATCGGGGTACCCAGGACAGCTTGGGCACCAAGGACGGCCGAGAGGAAGATGGTGAGGTCTAACTTCATGGTGGATTTTGGGGTGTTTTGATTGGGACCTGCACACAGTCTGGGAGTCCAAAAATGAAGTCGATTTGAGGGTGGTACCAAGCTTTATACTCTGGCTTTTGTCATATAAATATTTTCCGGGTAAATTTACCCTCATGAGCTCAGAAGCTCTGAATAGGTATGCAGCAATATATGCATGCATGCGGCCAGGAAGCTACCAGTATGCAGTAGCCAAGGCAAGGGATGAACAGACGGGGCCTGCTTTGTGTATCCGTACGAAGAAATGGAAGTCATACTTTGACTGTTTTGATTTGTTGACAAGTTGGACCTTCCCAAATAGTGTAGCGGATCTACAAATACCTTGTACCACTGCACGGACGACCCCCTGGCCCCTGGGTGTCTATGTGACTACGGAGTAAGCCTGGTAATTACTCGAGTACAGGCTGCTTGGCTGGAAACTGTACAGGTAGTAAGTAGCTGGGATGTTTATCTAGACACAGTGGACGGGGTTTTTGTAGACATCATCGACGTCTAGACGTCCAAAGTGAAATTGCAGGTCGGGAGAGAAAGAATTCGTTGGTAAGTTTACAGTACAGACTACTCCGGAGTCCGGCATACTGTATCACTTTTCGGTCCCTGGCCTGTCCCTGTAGGGCCTTAGGGCCTGTTCGGCCAGCGCGACGAAATCCCTTAAAGGGATATTAGGGTTATTAGGGATATTGCTTTCCCTTTAAGTAACATCCCTAAAAGCCCTTTTGCATCAATAACCCTATTCTTTAGTGATGGATTAGGCGTTCAGCTAGCTAGGGATTTTAGGATTACTTCCACCCTAATTTAGTAAGATTATCTCACCTTTTTAATCACGTGGCAAATATTAGTAGCAGAACTTTAGACTTCTAAAAGGCTTAATAAGCTTCCCTGTTGAAACATGTGACTAAGCATGTGACTACGGTCACGTGGTTCACTCCCAACCACCACATTCATATATATATAGAGGGCTTCGCCCACCACATAGATCGCCAAGTAATATAATTATCTTGAGCTCCACTATACCTTTTAACAGGTTTTAAGCCCGGCTAATCCGCGGGTCTATTAAAAACAGGCTAAGTCCTTCTAGACTCTTATCTATAGAACTTACTAACCTCTATATCCTAGATAATTTCTAGCTCGGATAAAAAACTCTCTCAAATTAATAGTGTGTTTCACTTGAAAAATACCTTACTATTAGAGTTTTCCCGACTATTACTAATAGTGGAAGAAAAGAACGCCTAAAGCTAAAAAACCTAAGGCTAGCGTCTCCACTAGCTAAGATTAGCGTAATAGAAGCCCTAAAAGGTAGCCTAAGCGCGAAATCTCTAGTATCTACTAGTAGATTAGATACTACTTGCTACTATACTACTATCTATAATTAGTTAGGCAAGTAAGTATAGAGTAATCCAAATGCTAGGACCTTATAATTTAGGGGAGAATAGGTCTAAAACCTAAGTTTTGCACTAACCTCTCCTATTTTTCTAAAGAATATAAAAGTAATCTCCTATAGAATAAAGATATTCTTATCCTAGAAAGAGTATATACCTTCTTCTTCTTCTAAAGAAATACTTGCCTAAGAATCTAAATTAGAAGAATAAATACTAGACCAAATATCTAAATCTAAATCTAAAGATAATCCACTACTTGAAATAACTAAAATTACCTTATTCTTCCTTAAATACTTTAATAAATTTTTACCTGCATTCTATATCCTCTAGCCTAGGGGAGTATAAGATGCTAAAATATAAATTATAAGGTTCTAAAGAAACTTTTCTTATCTTGCTAAAGATATTATCTAAGGAACTAATAATAACTTATTATATATCCCTATACTAATATAGCCTTATAGTAAAGATAAATTAACTAGCAATACTCTTTCCTGGCTATTAATACTAAGTAATATAGACCTTTTTAGATTTGTAGCTAACTCTTTAGAACTATTACTATATTAACTAACTAGACCTATAGAAGCGGCCTTATAGCATTCCCCCTTAATAAGATCCCTTAGCTTAAGTCTAATAACTAGAACTATTTTAAACAGGTCTCTATTAACTAGATTACCTTATATAGATTTGATAATATCTATAAGAAGTCTTATAGTAAAAAGGATAATAAAATAGAAGAAGACTTTAAAACCTAAAAGGTAGTCTAGAATAGATAGTCACGCCTAGTATATATAGCGCTTTGCACCTGTTTAGAATATAATAAGATAGCTTATAAGACTATCAAAAAGGAGAATAGGCTTTAGTTATTCCTAAAGAAACTCGAATCCTAATTTAAATCTTAAGGTGTTAGTATATTAATTAAACTTATTTAAAGATTCTAGCACCTGTAGCTTTTAGATTATAAGGATATTATAGAATATATAACTGCATTTTAAAATACTAATAAGGACCTTAATTGGATTTTAATAGCTATAGGATAGACGGATTTGGATATAATCCTTTAATTTATAAATAGGCTTAACCTAGTATATAGGAACTTTATAATAGATATATAATATAATAAGGTTATTATCTTATTAGATAAGAATAATAATATACTCTCTTTTAAGAAGCTTATTATTCTAATAATAATAGAAGAGAAACGCCTCCACTAAGAAGATAATAGAATAGCAGCCGTTGCTATAGTAGCTGCACTAGTAGTCTTAGGCTAAGATTAAAAGCTAGTCGACTAGTGCACCTATTATAAGTTCTCTAGCTATATCTAAGATAAATGCTTCCACAAACACCTAGAACTAGCCCTAAAAGCCTAGCGCGATAGATAAAAGCACTAAGAGAATAGTAAGAGTAAAGGTAAAGGTAAAGGTAGGAAAGGTAAAGGGAAAGGTAAAGGGGAACCTAATAAGAAGAAGAAAAAGAGAGATAAGAATAATAATAAGAATAATACTATAATTATAAGGGGAGTAGTAGTAATATGCCCTATCCTCTTAATGCTAAGTATTCTTAGTAAGCCTATAGAGGAGAATTATATTACTAATCTTAGTGTTAAAGCACTTTTAGCTAATTTTATTATTAACTTAAAATGCTTAAACTATATAACTAGTAACCTTAACCTCTTTATTAACTATAAGGCCCTCTCTAGTAACTATTAACCTATTAAAGATATTAGAGGCTCTTAACTTAAGCCTATTAGTAAAGGCATTATTAAAATTAAAGCTAAGGCTAGCACTCTCTAGCTAGATAATATCTTCTATATCTCAAATCTTAGTCTTAACCTTATTTTAGTTAGCTAACTCTATAAGAAAGGAACCTAGATTAGTTTTACCTCTAAACTATATAAAATAATACTCTAAATAAAAGGTATATAATTCTTTTACCTAAAGGAAAATAATATATACCTTCTTGAACTTGCACTACTCCTAGAGCTATTAATATTTACTAACCGCGCTATAGCTAATATCTGCTATCTAATTAGCATAGCTGTATATAGCCTTAATCCCAAGCTTATACTCTAGCATAATTAAATAGGATATCTTAGTAAAGGGAATCTCCGACGCCTTATAAAAGTTGCTTATAGTATTAATTTTAATAAACTCCCTTAGCTAAAATGCACCTATAAAGGCTATATATAAGGCGCTATGCGAAAACTTCCTTATAATTATAAAATATAGCCTAGATAATATAACCTTAAGCTAGTTTACTTTAACTTAGTTAGACTAATAAATAAGTCTTAGAGCTTAAAAGGTAAATAGTACTTTATATATATTATATATAATAAGACTAAGTATAAAGAAGTGAAATATCTTAAGATAAAGGGAGAAGTATTTATATTCTTTAAATAGTTTAAGGCTTATAATAAGCAGGATAGTATATAGATTTAAAGGGTTCGCCTAGATAATAGAGAACTTAGTACACTTAGAGCTTTCTATAAATATTACCTTAGAGAAGGTATTATTATTAAGTTAATTATTCTATATAACCCTAAATAAAATAGTCCGTCTAAATAATATAGTTATACTATCTAGTATAAAGCATTATTACTTCTTATATAAGCTAGCATCTTAAAATACTACTAGCTTAAGTTTATCTAAACTATAGTCTACCTTGCAAATCGATTCTTATATTAGTTTCTACCTTACTTAATTATACCCTTTAAGGCTTAGAATAGATATAAATTAGAGCTTGAATATATTTAGACTCTAGGTTCTACTATATATAACTTAGTAGGGAAATATAAGGTTAAACTAGTAGACCGAGCCTATAAAGGGGTTTTAGTTAGCTTTAAGGGAAACTCTATCTATAGAGTCCTTCTTAAAAACGGAGATATTATCTAGGGGAGTAATATTTATATTAATAAATAACTACTAAAGGGCTATAAGCCTCTATAGGTTAAGTACTCTAAGAGAAAAAGGCTGGATACTTCTAATCTAGGAGAGGATTTAGAAATAGAATTAGTCGCCCCACTACTATTAAAAAGGTAATAGACAGCAGATAGTCAAAAATACTTAATCTCTAATAAAGTCTTAGCTTAACTTAAAAAAGCTACTAAAAACTTAGGGCAATTTATAGATAAACTAGAATATCTATAAAAAAATTTTATACTAGCTTTTTTTATTTAAATAATTATATAATCTATTATTCTTTTATTGCCTAATAGTATAAACTTAGTACTAAGTTAATACTAGTATAATACTAAATAATATATTAGATATAAATAAGGATAGATTAATACTAGATATATATTAGCTCTACTTGAATTTT
>QGML01000669.1:0-14852 GCA_007825375.1 Lachnellula willkommii | reverse complement strand
CAAGTCCAAGTACAGTAACCCTCCCACGAGCTTGCGAGTACGGAGTAGCGAGGGGGCTTTAAGAATATCTTACTCCGTACTAGCTAATAATAAGTGTGACAGCGCTCTATTCACCTGTCACGTGCTACTACTTGTCATGTGCTCTTTTATATACCTAGCAGGTATCTAGCCTCTATGGACTAGCCCGGTAGAGTCTTTACTCTTTACTACCTATTTTCCTCTTACTCGGCTTAGCGCTATGCCTCGCACGTCTTTTCCTATATAGGCTGTTCTTTATTATTTAGACGTCACGACCCCTAGAAAAGTGATAACATCCATATCTGCTTACTGTCTTTCAGTTATGACTAAGGCAATACCTCTCTCGTTTAGTTGCAAAAGCTAGTTAACGATATCAAAAAGTATTCTCCGAGGTATAGGGTTAAAAGAATACCCTAGGTAATTAGTATTAAAAAAGAGTACTAAGGGAAAGAGAAGGATCTAATTAGCTTGGAAAAGTTTATAGGACGATTCTAATTACCTTAGCCTAGGAAAAGTTATAAATAGTAGAAGCATTTCTGTATGTGTAAGTACGTGATTATGCTGCCTCTCCTATATAGTCGACTTTCTTTCTCGCTATAAGTATAAGGTAGAGTGCAATTGTGCTTCCTCTCCTACTACCCATTGGCCTGAGGCCTTCCACTACCTAGTAGTAGCTGGGCAAAGTACCAAAGCGAAGTGAGCACAGATAGTATTTTTAAGCTCCGCGGCCTTCTTCTACTCCTACACTCCTACGGACTTAGATAACCTTCTTTTATCCACTTATACTACGTCAGCTGGCAAGTTCTACGGTTAACACCCACCTACATTTAGGGGCTGAAACGTTTGTTACTCCGTAAGTAATATACGGAGGTACAGGGGGTTGTTATGAAACTTGCAAAACAGAATTATATGCCCTTTTACCAGGCTTATATAGTCTCTGGCTCTTGGAAATATCCTTAATTTAGTATAAACTATTTCTTCGCGGTTTGATCCCCAAATAAGGCATAAATGATCATATCCAGGGATCTATTTAGCTAATTGATACCTTGCTTTAGCCACACCCTGTACAAGTACAGGCCAAAAGTACGTATTGTCACCCAGGGTCTCCTGTCCTTAAGGTATTGATTGGCTGCAGCCTCGCTAAGCATAAAAGCACGCCACACATATCCCTGTGCTTAATCCCTGGTGACAATCCTTTTGGCTGATTCTGGTGATTAGAAGGTCTGGATCTACACAAACAAGCCTTCGCTACCAAGCGAGCAGTCTACCTTAATTGGTCTCCACCTCATGGCTGCCCACGTTTTACTACTCCAGTAGCTCCCATCACGACTAGAACAGGCAACACAGCAAGCACTGAAGATCGAGATACAGTAACATGTTACTGTATGCCTTATACTAAGTCGAGCACAGCCCAGCCACCGACTCGGCAGAGTCGTTCAAGCGAAGCGAGCGAAGGAAGAACCGACTATTATTCGTTTTTCCGATCCCATCATTCATTTCAAAGGCTTTAGGAGAATATAATCGTCTCGATCTGGGGTAGGGATTCGAAATAGCGGGGGATTCTTAATCAAAGGATTCAAAATCCCCCAAAGGATTCAAATCATAATGAAATCAAGGCACTTTTTTACTTCGGTATGTCACTGTTTGATGTCACAAACAGAAGCTATTGTCTTCCTATTGCTTACTTGAATGTACTGATATCTAACGTTTTTGTCCCAATTCGTCTCTCAATGTTACTTCAACTTCAATATTCAGCGTCTCTAGAACTCTTTATACCTCCGCAATATTGTGAACTTCTTTAAGTTTTCTGCCCCTTCAACCTCCCGCCACATTCAGGAGATTCAAAATGCGTTGCGTTGTGGCTTTTGCCACCATCGCGGCTTCAAATATCTTGTCTGCGTCTGCTTCAACAAGTAACAACACAGCTTCGGATAACAGCACAGCTTCGGATATATCAGTCACTAGTAACTCCGTCGTCAGTGGGTGGACAGGCAATGACCAATTATGTTCCAAAGCAATCAACCCAGCGAAAGTCCCTCAAACAACCACGCCAAACTGCTATAATTTCGCTGCCAATTCGACAGATGCTAAAATCAACTCTCCATATCCCTGGAAATATGCCACAATCTTTGGCCAGGAAAATTGCGAGTCGATTGCAAACGTCTCGATTCAATATATAAAGCAAAATGACAATTACAGGTGTGTTCAAGTTGGAACGGGACACGTCGCTGGGCCGGGCAAATATTACCAAGGAGAAGTAAATTCATTGGGCGCGCCGGGGAGCATTCTACTTAGCAATGGTACAATGCCCAAAGCCGTCTCTGACGGGTTCAACGCAGCCCCCCCAAGCAGCTGCTCTGTTGTGTCTGCAGCGGCTAGCAGTACCCAGACGCCGTATTGCCAATGCGATACAGGCGATAAGGAACAGGCTATATATGCGGCGAATACCGTCGTGAGTAGGTTTTCAATCTTGAAACCGGTTTTGCTGGACCAAATCTAACGATTGCTTTTTAGGCTTCCTCCAGACGGCCACCGCAACCGCGTCGATGCCAGGATATACGCTGTTTTGCGCCAATGGGAACAACGGATCGAGTAACGGATCGAGTGCAGTACCTGCAGGTTACGCAGGTATAGAGGCTGACTTCACAGCTCCTGTGACTGGTAGCTGTGGTGCGGAAACAGGAGTCGCCGGGTAAGCAATTTTTCTGGGCATCTTACCAACCGTACTTTATCGGAAGGAATTTGGGAGGGAGGTTACTGTACCGGGAACTCCAGCACTTTGAATACTCCTCAACAACCGCAAGATTCTTTCTTAACTAGAACAATGCTGACTTTGAGAATTCGTAGGCCGGATTCGTCTTGCTGGAAAACATTGAGAATAGCTGAATACGCTCAGTGGTGGTGGTCGATTTACGAATCGGAATGCCAAAGAAATAACCAACCATCATTCGCCAAATGCTTCATGGCCTTTGTGGACCCCGCCGACAATGCGCCCAACAACTGCGATTTTCTAGATCCTACGGTTAACTGTAAAGCTCCGGACTGGCCCAACATCGTTCAGGTTGGAAACAGCGGGATAGGTGCTCGGAATTTCTATGTCGCGGTAAGTCAAGTCGATGTTGAGGGAGGTTTTATACATACTGATTGGTGATTCTAGTACACCATTTGGGGCATATGGCATTTTTTCAATCTTTACTATGAGGCGCTCTTGCAAGCAGAGGTAAATGCGCAAGGAACGATAAGTGCAATGTCAGTCATATCGGATTCCTTGAGTTATAGTCGGGGACTTACTGATTTCCCCAATTTTAGTATACAAGTAACTGATCCTGTCAACCCTCCCAATCAGGAGACTACTTTGAATTCTCTCATGATAGCTTTGACGTTTGGTCTTTACCTGATCCCAGTAGTAAAAGCTGGAGAGGATGTTGCCGTGACAGCGGAAGAGGGAGGCCTCGGAGCGCTAGCTTCGGAACCCAAGGCAGGTGGGATAACAACATCGGAACCAGATGGTGTTTCAGAAGACACGGCATTCCTTTTAAACGCAGCCCTTGTCGCGTCGTGGGTAAGTTTTCATCATTGTTTTCATTTCACACTTTGTTTCCAATAGCAGTAGCTTAACAGTAGTATGCTAGATTGCGCCGGGTATTGCCAGGTATGTTTACCCTGCCGGTTCCCTTGGCTCGGAATTCCAAGAGTGGAGCGACGTCGCAGAATCCGTGACCATCTTGATCAAGCAGCTGCAAGGCAACATTTCCCTCGCTCTTCCAGCGGTACAGAACAACTTCACCAACTGGCTTGCGTACGCCAACACCGGCGCCTTCACTGCAAACACGTCCAGTGTAGACGAGTTCTCCTCCGCCCTCCTGTTGGGCCTCAACACGTATATTATCTCGGAGTCCTACAACGCCGCTGGTGTGATTATCACCCGGACGCTGGACACCGACGTCCACGCGCTCTCGACCAACGCCACCGCGAAAGATCTCCACTGGATCCCGTGCAAAGACGGCTACACGGCCAACAACTTCTGCAACGGCTTCTGGCACGACAGCAACACCAGCATCACCTACAGCCTCGTCGACACGAGCGCCAAGAAACAAAACCGCAACTTCACCGCGGATTTCGAAGCCCTGTTCTGGAACTTCACCACCCCGGAGCTGTTTTTCGCCGGCGGGGATCGCTGCGCCCAAACGTCGGGGAAGAACGGTGGCACGGCCCCCTCCGTCAACCTGGGCAGTTTGGCTCAGGATCCGACGGGTGCGCTGGGCTCGTGCTTCGCAAACCTCCAAACGTGCACTTGGGATCTGACGCCGCAGCCTTATACGAGCGGGGGCGTGGGCGATTCAGTAGGGCCGCCCGCAGCCAGTCTGTTTGTCGAATCTTCGTGCGCGTACCAGAATCAAAGTTGGTTCCAGTCGCAGCCTGACAACCAAAAAGATTGCGGAAATCAGCCCTACGCAAAATATACGTGGCTGGTGCCAGACACATATCTTGGGTGGGGTATATTCAAGAGCGAGACGGGTAACCCCGACAATGAAAAAGAGGTCGCTTATGCGTATTGCACTACCAGTGGAGGAGGTAGAGATTAGTACAAGAATTTGGGATATTGATGAAACATGTTATTGTGGCGGGGGGAACTAAGCTTATAAATAGGGCACATTTCTATACTTGCAGCTTAGTCCTCCATCTTCTTCCTCACACACTCTATTTTATCTTATTATATATATATGTATTTTATCACAAGTGCTCCTTCTACGTAGAGTGGTTTTTGATGTCAATATATCTGGTGGGTAGTCTCTTGGTTAAATCAAGCCGACACGCTCTCATTTAAGAGGCTCTATCTAATACTCCACCATCGCAAAGAGACGGAAGGCGGGTAAATCCATGCTCGGGATAAATGCCCCAGAATAGAGGAGGAGGCTAATTTGTGATAGGAATACCCATATCCTGGAACGAATTGCGTACCGCGTGGGCTGTGAATAGGGCATTGTCTTGCATAAAAACGAGACCCGATTGCCGCACCTGGATATCTGATCCTCGAGTACAGTGATGTGGGAGCGAGCAGAGTACCACTTCTTCTTAGACTCCTAGTCTCGATCTGATAAAGAGAGATATAAATGGCAATTCTTCCTAGCCGAAATACTTTTTACATCCTACAGCCTCATTTCCCCGGACTCATTAGTCCCAAACTCCTCATAAAGGTCCCCTTATCAATCATATCAAAGCCGCCCCCTCCCATATTCACAATTGCAATCTAAAGGTAGCCACCTCAAATGGCCTCAAAGTGATATCGAGCTTGCCATCCTTGATCTTGAGCTCTTCCTCATCATCCTCCAAGATATTCGCCTTCCACACTCTCTTCACATCCAAAGTCGTCTCGATTGTGCCCTTGCTAGTGCCCCCCAGGCTGTCATAAATGCGCAGAATAACACTCTTGCCCTTTCGCTTGGGTAGCTCTCCACGGCTGACATCCTCATCATCTTCTCCTCTCTTAATAGTATCAAGAATAAGAGATGGGTTACCGGTTAGTTTGATAGGGTTTGTGAATGCGTCCATACGGAAGGTCTCTTTGGGTGCTTGCACAAGCTTCAAAGGATTGTTAAAGTTGTACCCCGTGCGGACCGTAGTGGATCCGAGATCACCTTGGTGGGGAAGGATCGCCCATCGGATGTGATGACGGCCCATGTCGGCATGCGCGTCTGGTGCCTTTGGAGCGCGAAGGAGTGAAAGCCGCATCAGGTTGCCACAAGTAGCGAAGCCGTATTTACTATCATTCAGGATCGAAACCCCATAACCATGCTCCGAGAGATCTGCAAACTTGTGACAACACACTTCGAATTTCGCCATGTCCCATCTGTTTCAATTAGCACGTTCGTGTTTGAGAGTTTGGGAGGATTTCTTACGTAGTATTGTAGTGAGTTGGTCGTCGAACAATCCCAAATTGCGTCTCGTATGAAGCCTCGGTATTTCTAACGTCGACGGGGAATTCAACCTTGAGGAATTTCATACTCTCTTGCCATTCAACCTCAGCATGCATCTCAACATACGACTGTTGATCTTTGAATGCCGCTGAAAGGCTGATGTAGGTCTTGATCCAACTCTTCTCGCTAATCTTGGTCTCGGTCATGACACTGACTTGATGCGCATCACTTTGAACAATTTTGGTTGTTCCTGAGGGAAGCTCCTTTCTCGAGTCCAAGTGGAAGACCTCGACATCCCAAGCTTGCCAGTAAAGTGGCTTGTCATCGAAAATAACAAGCTGATTAGCCTTGCCGCCTTTTGGTACGACTTCTCTCTCGGCCTTGCGATCATAGAGAGAGCTGATACATCCACCTTCAACTTCCACTCGCAATTGGTCGTTCTCCAAGACGAATACGCCTTTCTTCACTTCTTTGACAGTAACTTCAGGAGTCTCGGCGATCTTGAAAGTCTTGATTTCCAACAAGTTTCCACTGCCACAAGCCACTCCAGCCTTATTGTCTCCGATAGAGATGACCTCTCTTCTGTGCCATGGCATCGTGTTCAATGCCATCAAGGTCTTCTTATCGTTGGAGTTGCTGAAATCCTGAACACCCAAAACACTTTGCAAGTCTTTCAAGATCTTCTCGCCAGTCTTGAAAACTTTTGCGTACAGCTATGACCGATATTAGCATATAGTTAAAAAGACAGACCCTACAAAACCCGAAGAACTTACTTCGTCACTGTCATCGTAACACATCTCGATCGAGCTTCCGGGCAAGCAGTCATGGAACTGGCACAAGAGGACATTCTCCCACATATCATCAATGTCCTCCTTGGGGTATTTGTACCCGTGTTTGATACTGGCAAGAGTGGCTAGCAATTCGATATCATGCAACATGATCTCCGACTTCCTGTTGTTCCGCTTGTTGTTTGCTTGGGTGGTATATGTACCTCTGTGCAGTTCGAAATAGAGTTCTCCATACCAAGTGACAAAGTCCAGGCCATCTGAAGCTCGCTTTTCAAGACGATCGAAGAAATCTTCGACCGAATCACCCAATTGGACTCTGGGCAGCATACCTACGGTATCGCTCATTCCACGACAACGACGAAGCTTCTCCATGTGCTCCCATGTTGGACCTCCACCTCCGTCACCCTTTCCAAAGACAAGTAAGGAGGTCTCATCTTGATCCATAGATTTGTGTTGAGTGACCGACCTCCTCACATCTCCAAAGTTTGCTTCAGCAGTGTAAGTCTCCGCCGGTGCCATGTGGCAAATGACTTGACTTCCGTCCAGGGAAACCCAGTTGAAAGTTGTGTGAGGGAAGTTGTTGATGTTGTTCCAACTCAGCTTTTGAGTGAAGAATCGAGACATGCCTGCCAAACGGCACAACTGTGGCAACTGACTTGAGTATCCAAAAGTATCAGGAAGCCAGAAAGTCCTGCATCGCTCTCCAAAGTTGCTCTCGAAGAATCTCTGCCCGTACAAGAATTGACGGACCAGGGATTCGCCACATGGCATGTTGGTGTCGTGCTCGACCCAGCTACCACCAACGGGTTGGAAAGTACCCTTCTTGACCTTCTCCTTGACTCGGTCAAAAACGTAAGGGTAATACTGCTTGAGCCATTTGTACTGCTGCGCCTGCGAACAAGTGAATCGATGCTCTGGGTAGCGATCCATAAGATCACATTGATTCGACCACGATCTAGCGACCTTTCTCTTGGTCTCCGCCCAAGGCCAGAGCCAGCAAGTATCGATATGACAGTGACCAATACCGTAAACAATAGGTTTTGTGTCCGTCTTGTAGACCGCTGAGGAGTTGACATCCTTGCCTAGATATTCCTGGGCGATTTTTCGGCCTTTGATAATCGAGTCTTGATTGCCCAGTTCGAAAGTCTCAATGATCTCATTGGCAACTTTCAAAGCTTTATGCTGCTCCCAAGAATCGGTGGGAAATTCCCTAGCCGCATCCCCAATGATCCAAATATCAATCCATAATTGACGAGCTACCGTATTGACAGCAACGATATCTGCTTTTCCCAGTTGGAAGTATTTGTTTGGGTTGGGCGGCTGAATTGAGTCTCCACCAGGAGCGTTTCCAAACATGCCGTTGCAAGCCATCTCAATGTATATCGTGTGTTGCTTTCCGTCTTGATATTCTTTTGGCAATATCCATTCTACTCTCTCTCCACCGCCGGTCAAGCCCTGAAGGGGGTTGCCTTCCTCGGTCCATACCATGCCCTCATTATTCGCATCCCAGTGTAGCTCTAGGAGCTCCTTCTTCAGGAGCTCTTTTGGGACTGTAAGCTTGACTTTGAACCAATGCGTAGACCATGATGGACCGAACCAATCTCCAACCTGTGTGTCTCTAAATTCGTGGCTCGTGGCATCTTTGAAAGTCGGGCGGGTAAGCTCGGGGGCGTCCCAGACTGAGAGTTCGACATGGGGTGATCCGGAGGCAATGCCCTCGTTCATCATCCTATCAATTGAAAGATTAGTACGATATTATTGTGCCACTATTTAGAAACTACTTACGCTCGCAGGTTCTTGCTCTCATACTGTCCACCTCCGTAGAACTGACCAATACGGTCCTTGTAGATGTTTGGAATCCATTGTCCAACGGGATGTGCGGACAGCTTGGGGTAAGAGCTCTTGAGCTTCGCGACTTCGAATGTTTCGCCTCCCATATTTGTGTTTGTGATGTTTGTATTGGAAGAAGAGGGGAGTTGATGATGACGGAGAACAGATGCCCTGCTGTTGAGTGTTGCTGTCAAGCTAGGCGTCCAGACAAGGGTCACCTCAAGGCGGGGAAGGAGGGAGCTAGCGGGGTTTCATACGTGGAGGTGTTACAAGTACTTAGGCACAGTCCACCTAGATAGACTGAAGAAGAATTATTCACAGCTTCGTTCTATCTTATTCTCTTTTTATTGAAAAGCGACATATTTTCTATCTCCAACAAAGTTGTAAAGTTATTTAGCTTGGTTATCTTTCATAGTTAAGGTGTGGATCACGAATTCATGCAGGTACGAAGCTTCCTAGTTTGATAGTCTGATAGGCTTAGGCTATAGTTGCTACTATCCGATTGCAACGGAAATGCTCCATCTATCCTTAGTAGGAACCGTCAAGAGAATGTCTTCCTGATTGATTACAATACAATGACATAACGAGAGGATATAGTGGGTTTAACAAAGAAAATGCTCGTCGAGTCTTTTAATCATGCAACAAAACCATCACCATCTAGGCCGTACAAAAGAACGTTTTTATCGTCTCAAACCCATTCCGAAAGTCGTCCATCTGCATCTCGTCAGTAATTGTCTTTTAATCTCTCGGAACTTGGGCACTCATACCAGGACCCTGATCCGTAAGCCCGACCACAACAATTTTCCTCCTTAAACTCTCCCTCTTCTTCTCCTCGGCCGTCTTGATACTCAGCGTCTTCCTCGCATTGGTATAAACCTCCTGCATATTGAAGCCCGGCTTCATCGGCAGTGGCGTATCCGGGCCGCTTGCATCCCTTTCACCATTCTTAATCGTGCTCATCTTCTTTATTGGAGGCATATGAGTACTCGTAGCACGTTTTATCGCCCCCGAAAGCCTTTTGCTGAACCTCTTGCCTTGTGGTTTTGCTCTTGGGCTCGTAGTCTCTGCCTCATCGGATTCAGAGGTATCGACGAAGTTGCTGAATGGGAAAGGGCTTTTCAGTGGGTGTTTTCCTGTGCCGAAGATGCTTCTCTTGTGTTTTGTAGGCGAAACCGTGTCGTTGGGTGATTCGTCGCTTTCATCTAAAGCAAATCTTGCTCGGGGTGTTATAGGTGTATTTGGGTGCTTTGATTTAGCTGGCGATGTAGCCTGCCAATCGGGCGAGCTGAAGTGTTTCTTGCCCGAGGTAGGAGATGTAATCTCGTCGACCCCTGCTGCAAAACTCTCTCTCACATTTGAAAGTATAGACACCCGTTTCGGAGTTTGGACCTTGACCTTTGTATTCCGAAGAGTCAAGGGTTTTGGCACCGGGGCGTCTAGCTCTGATTCTGTGAACTGACGGTGGTACTGAGTGTACAAGTCGGTCGTCCCACTTTCATTTTTCCACTGTTCCTCTTCCAAGAGCTCGCGCAGAGTGGTCATATCCTCCATGTTTAGCTCTGGTGTATGAAGTAGAGGTAACACCCTTCCATTTTTCGCAGTCTTTGGCGATCTACCTCGATATCTGAAAGATCCAGCCGGCTCCTGAGACTTGTTTATTGGCGGTCTTTGCTGGGGAGCGACTGGTTCTTGAAATTGCTTTCTTGGCTGTCTTGCTTTCCTCTGCGGATCAACTGGCCCCATGAGTCCTGCCAATCCTGGTGGGTTATTCAGGGGAGGTGCCTTTTCTCTTCTCCGGTGAGGGATTGGTTCTTGTGGCCTCTGTGGTGCTATTGGCCTTTCTCTTCTCTGCGAAGCAACTGGCTCTTGAGGCTGGCTTACTGGAGGTGACCCTTCTATCCTCTGGGATGCGACCGAATCTTGAGAGCGCTTACTCGTTGGTAGTGGGCGTTCTTTCCTCGAGGATGCCAGCGAGGAGTTGGAACTAGCATCCATTTCTGTAGAACTATAACTCTCAGCTTTTAGATAAACCTCGCCCGTCTTCCCTTTCGGCTGCGCAGGAGGCCCGGGATCAGATCCCCAACTGCTAAAGCGGCTAAAGTTGTCGCTTTCATAATTAGGAGTATTAGGACTATCTTCAGGTTGACTGTACACGCTTCCTGAGCTGGCGGTGGATACGGGAGAAGCAGGAGCTTGCTGATGGTCCTTGGGGAATGTCTTCTCGAAGCGGGGATCAAACCCCGTGAGTTGTAATATCTTATGCGACGATTTTGTCATAGGTTGTACGGAGGTAGACTTCGCAGACAAAGCATTGGGCTTGGGTTCGGACACCGGACGGTAAGATTCTGCAGCCATCTCATACACGGGAGTGGCCGTGTGAAGTAGTTGGTTGGAGATGTGTTCCCTCGAGCTACTGCTCGCGAGTCTTTCCTGGTGGTGTTCATCCTTGGGAATCGGAGGAAGGTCTTTGTTGGTGTGTTTCTTTGAAGATGTACTGGGAGTGCGAGAACCAGGGGGAACTGCGATTTCCATTCCGCGATCAATAAGAGAAGAGGAAGAAGAGTGTAGTCGCTCACTTATGTGCGGCCTCTGAGGCCGGATTTTAGAGGACATAGCTACAATGTATGCTTGTAAAGAATATCTTCTTCGCCACCCATACAATCGTGGGGTTTGCAACGCATTCGAGCAAGGAAGGTTATTCATAGATTTCATCGAATAAAGAATTAGGGCGGATAGAATCTTTGTTCTCAAAGGTAGGTCATGATATTGAGTTCATTGTCCAGGGAGGTAGTAGTTCAAGGAAGAAAACATCGGTCAGACTGCAAACAACAAGCTCGGGACGGAATATCCATCCATTCCCGGGACCTCGGGGGAGCACAGGAAATATGAAGGTCCATTTGGAAAAGGCGCTGGCGATGGGATCAAAGCTATGACAGAAACATATGAGAATGCCCCGCGAAGGAAGCAATCGCGATAGAAAACCACCTCGGGGATTCTCGCTCCGATTCTTGACAAGCCAATCATAAAGGCGTTCGTTCAGGGTGTCCATGGATCATCATCACGATCAACACTTGTTGACCACGTGTTTCTAAGTTTAGCTATTCCCGGTAACCTACTAACCATTCTGCTGAGTCTTGACTGTGTGGCCAGCTGAGTCTGAGCTGACTCGATGATGGAAGACGCCGTCTCCGACGGTGTGAAGTGTGCGAAGGATTGGAAACGGCGACTGGTGAATATGTCACGTACAGGACAGACTGGAGGAGAGATGCGGTGGAAGGAAGGAAGGATAAGGATTCTACGGAGGTAGCGTGATCCTCTAAGTACCGAAAAGCGCTTAGTGCCATCAATTCTTCGTGGTCCCTCAAAATAGCATGCAAAACAGTAAGCTGACTGAAGACAGTATTCACGATCTGATAAAAAGCGTCATACAGTAGTAATCATCTAAAACCTTGATAAGTTATCGTAGGTGTGTCATAATTAGTTGGCTAATTATAAAAGTATTAATAATATTAAAATCTGAAAGTGTCGCCCAAAAAGTTCACTTACTGACAACCCCACTAAACGCGTGACGCAAACTTTCATGATCCAACTTCTTAAGCCTCACAGGATTCAAGGGGATTGTCGTTCTTACGGGTGGTACCTACCTTATACGTCAAATATTACGGAGTAGTAAGCCGCAGTGAAGGTAATTTACCTTTACAGTATTCACGCTGCTTTTCCTTGTTTGTCTTGGGCTACAACCACAACCAACACCTTTCCGATCGCTCTATAATTCCGGAGTATCTTTTCAAAGCTGACAAGATCTGGGCATCGGACTCACCCAAACACAATCCTTTGGTTCTCACCTTATGGGTTGTAAGAATGGCCACGAGTATACTCCACTTACCATTCACGAATTGGGGGTTCTCACCCGCGGAAACTGCTGATTCATTACTACTCAGGAGTATTAATGGCTTGACTATTTTTGCAGTTTGAATTGTTACAAGTGTCTCTGGCCATAGAAATACGATACAGTATATCGGCGATAAGCGACGCTGAATAATTTGGAGGGGCAGATCAGATGGCGGGGCAAACGGATGAAAGTCCATGATGACTCCCTATATTACTTATTTGATTTCAAACTTCTCCTTCAAAGACTCCACAACTCCAAACCATTTCAATCAATCAGTCAATTAATTCAAAAACAAGTCAAAATGCTTGCCGCTCCACTGAACATCCCAAAATGGTCTGCAACATCTCCCTCAATCCAGCGGAACCCATCTAACAAACTCACTCCACAAGGCTCGAAGAGAACTCCCATCTCCTCAAACCACCGATTAACAACTACTGCGTCTACGACAAAGATGTCACAGTAATGGTACAACACCCCTTTACCCTCACCCTCACCTTTTCCCAACCCCTCCCCCCCAGTATTTAACAAAAGCCTCCAAGATCGTAGGCGGCCCCAACGCCCGCACCGACTACCACATCAACGAAACCGCCGAATGGTTCTACCAGTACCGCGGCGCCATGCTGCTCAAAGTAGTCGACGAGTTCACCTTCCGCGACATCATCATCTCCGAAGGCGATATGTTCCTCTTGCCCCCCAACACGCCGCACAACCCCGTCCGCTTCGCGAATACCGTCGGCATTGTGCTGGAGCAGAAACGCCCGGAGGGGAGTCTGGATCGGTTGAGGTGGTATTGTGCGAGTTGTAAGAGTGTGGTTGATGAGGCGGCTTTCCATTGTACGGATTTGGGGACTCAGATTAAGGAGGCGGTTAATGCGTTTAAGGGGAGTGAGGAGAGGAGGAAGTGTCCGGAGTGTGGGGTGCTGGCTGAGAGTGCGCCGCCGGTAGGGAGTATTGAGGATCCGAATCTGAAGAAGTGAGGAGTGAGTCATGGTTTAATGATGAATGAAGGTACGGTTTCTGAGCCAGGGTAATGTTTATAGATGGATAGTGAGCCGACTACAACATCTCCACTCTAGTTTATATACAGTATACAAATTGTACATTATCTACATATATCCCTGCTATGTTTCCTTGAACTCATATGTGCTCGTGGACTCCTCAACCACCACCTCAATCTTCGCCTCTTCCAACTCCTTCCCCCCGACCTTCAATCCAGCCTTTATCACATCTCCCGGCACAACAGGCCCAACGCCCTTCGGCGTCCCAGTCAATATAATATCTCCCTTCTCCAGCGTCATAACCTTCGAGATATCGCTCAAGATCCTAGGGATCCGGAACAGCATCAACTCCGTCGAATCCGCCTGTCTCGATTTACCATTGACATCGAGGTATAGCTCGACTTTATGCGGATCCGGAATCGAAGATTTCGCAATAATCTCGCTGACTGGAAGGAACGTATCAAAGCCCTTTGCAATATCCCATGGTAGACCCTTCTTCTTAGCTTCGTTCTGGGCGTTGCGGGCAGTCATGTCGATGCTTAGAGCATAGCCTATTGCAATCAGTATTCCGACCCATTCGCTGCTTGGAAAGGATGTACGAACTCTCAATAGCATCCAAAGCCCCCTTCTCATCCTCAGCCTCAAGATCCTTAACCCGCTTCCCCAGAATCAAAGCCAGCTCAACTTCATAGTGTAAATCCACACCCTTCGGTCTTATGACTGGTCCGGCGCCTGGGGCGAGGATTGAAGACGCGGGCTTCAGGAAGAAGAATGGTTGCTTGGGCTTTGCACTGCTCAATTCGGTAATGTGGTCTCTGCAATTGGGCTTGTTAGCAACCGCAGAAGAAAATTTGGGTCGCAGGAGAGGAAAGTGGGATGTAAACATACGCATAATTCCGGCCAATGCATACAACCTTGGAGGCCTTTTTTAAAGAAGCCATTGAAGCTATTCCGCGGCGGAAGACGAGTGACATGATGGGCAAATAGCAGGTAGCAAATGATGGCAAGGACGTACTTGTGTTATATCCTCTTCTGTACAATTTGCAAAACCATGTACGGAGTACAGTAAATCTTGTATCAGATCGGGATGTTGTTCCACAAGCCGAGAAGTGGAAGGTGGTGGGTGTGGGGCTGCCGAATCAGGGGAGTGGAGTGAAGCTTGGACCAGTGAAAAAAATCATGTCGGCGAATTATGTGATAACTCACTTTTATCAACCCCGAGTGCATTATCGCAACTCAGCCTGCATTTGCCATCATACATCATACACCGTACAAGTACCAAAACCAGGACTCAAATAATTGTGTTCAACTTCCACACAACCTTCTCTTCCACACATCTTCCACACCCATCTTCCATACAACACACAACCAACAACTTGCACTCACCTCCACCTCCACACAAATACCC
>QGML01000668.1:0-14860 GCA_007825375.1 Lachnellula willkommii | reverse complement strand
CCCTTTTCAATACGGAGCTTCCCGCTAAATCCCCCTTTCCCGCCTATTTGATTTCGGTTCACCATCTCAGAGATCAATTTCTCGAGCGCGCAGATCCTCAGAACATACTAAATACACGATTCAGCCGGCCTGGGTGGTTCCCCCTTTACATTCAGCACATTCCTTCATCCTCATCATTGCACATAATAACAGCAGCATCCAATGAATCACAATACGAGTCCACAACAACATTCCTAATGTGATCTTTTCAGTGCCGAGTGGTTAATTGTGAGAGCCGGGGGTAGCTGATGACTACGGATCTGTCAAGCTTCACGGTGAAATTTCGCATTGCATGTCATGTCATGTCAACGGGTAAAAATATAGATAGATAGATAAGGGTGCAATTTTACTAAACGTAAGTAGGCACACTTGCTATACATACGAGTAAATGAAATCTTTCCTTGCGCCGACTCTAAAAAAGCTACCTACCTACTAACACGCCTAATATTCATTCATTCATCAAGCTACTGTACCAGCTTACCACTTACCTCGCTAAAGCCCCTGATTTCTTACCTAGCCTAGGAAGACAGAGTTTACCTTGCAGTAAATATTTTCCAGCCTTCTCCACCAAAAGCGTTACCTACCTATTCCCCTTATACTAGATAGATAGAAGCAAAAGTGTGGCACTTACTACATATATCGTTGACTTTTAATATTCTACGGGCACCCACTAGCGCCTAGCACATTCCGAATTAATGCCTGCCGCTTCCCCGTCTTCCGCGAGAGACCCTTCTTTCTACAAGTAAAAAAGCAAGAATTTTTATGGGTTTGGGGGCTGTATAACACACTATAGGAGTTAACGGGAATAGTCGCTACAGATACCTATGCACACGGGCGTTTGTTAAAGGGGGAAGAAGTGATTAGATGAGTGAAAGTGATACGGGGGACTTTTTGTCTGTAAATAGGATGGGATGGGATGAGATGCAACGGATACCCGTGCATAGAAGTGCAGCTTGATATACCATCACATCGCGTCAGAACATGATCAAAGAATTTCCAGAACTCGATACTCGCCATCCCGCAAATCAAACTCAGCCCATCTCCGTAATATCCTACCTGCAGTACCTTCCTTATACTACTATGTAGTATCTATCAGCACAACTCACCCACCTACGTACGAATGAAATGCTCAAGCAAGCAAGCAATTAAGCAAGCACGACACACAGTAACGCAGGTTCAAAGGTATTCAAATCCGAATGCAAGGGAAACGGGCCGGGCCGGCCGGCGACGCGTAATACACGGCCCACCTACCCACAACATCCATTCATCCTCGAACAAGGACTTCCGCTCCCTCCCTCCCTCCCTCCAAATTCAACTACAAGCCAAAGACTCAAAGTCGACGAACCTGCGATACCCCAACGATAGCGTAGTTAAAAATTATCGATCCAAACGTTCTATCATCTACCCTAATTATATATCACTAATGCAAGCCGCCGTCAACAGCATAAAAGCAGAATGAAAACGAAGCAGCTCGACATCTATCTACATTGTACGAGAAAACAAACTAGAATCAAAGATTTGTTTTGTTGGCTATTCATACAGGCCATCTGATCGGATCTGCTCACTCTGTACCAGGCAGGAAGTACCAAATTCGATGGAAGACATGGCGTACGGAGTATGTATACTATATTACACACAAAGACCTCAAGGATGTGTTAGGTATTCAAGATGAGCAGGGAAGAGTTTACTCCGGTGAGGAGTTTTGGAGAATCCGAAAGATCATAGGGTGCTGTAGAATTGGAACGTCGTCCAGAGCTGGAGCATGCGGAATCGAGTCGGTAGACAGTGCAGCTGGTATGGGAAGAACGATGATCGAAGCAGCCTTGCTGCCGTGACATGAAAAGCACAAATGGCAAAATAGGAAAATCAATCAATTCGGTTTGGTGAGAAGTGATTGATATTCTCCGTTGAACTACAATGCCAGATATCAAAGGCCAAGGACCAAACCACAGATATCAGGAAAGAGTCAAGCACACTCACACCCATGTCCAGAATATTGTATCCAGATGCCAAGAACACCATAGCTATGTAAATTCATGATACTTCAAGCGCCAGGCCATGCATCAGACCGCTTTAAATCAATCATCCTCATCCATCAGCGTCATACACTCCAGCTCAGTCCTCACCAACCTCTCAAACTCTTCCTTCTCAATACCCCCGACCTTCGACAGCCTATACAGACTCTTCATAGTCGTCGAGATATGCTGCTTGATACCCACCTCATTCTGCTCATGCCTAGCCGCTGTTCTCTCCAGTCGAGCAACGGTATCACTGCCGCTACTTCCTATACTGGACGCAGGATGTGCTAGATCTTCTGTGTATGCAAGGCGATCGGGTTCTGGGTGCGAAATAAGGTGTTGCCGCCACTCACTCGTGGTTTCGTCTCCTCCCAGCGATGTCTCTACATCCCCATTCTGCTGTGCTTCATCGGGATCATGACTGTCCATTGCAGGCTGCACACTCGCATATTGCTCGTAATATGAAAGCTCATCGGCAGGTCCATTGAGGCCGTTTGTCGGGGCTTGGGGAGGATCTGGGTCTTTCGGGGCAGGGGTTCCGGCAGGGGTGCTGTCGTATTGGGCCCAGTAATGGCCGTCGTCGTCTTCATCGTCCACGGGTGTGAATATTGTATCGCGGGCTGTGCTATGGTGCGTGTTGATTGTGGGTTGTGTTGTTGTTTTGAAGGATTCTTCTGCTGCGCTGATACTGCTTGCTCCCCACGATGAACTTGTTGACTCGGATCCGCTCACTTCTCCAATTCTCCAACCGTCGCCACCGCCCAAATCGTCTCCTACGCACCACACAAGCTTGACATCTAGTCCTAGTTCTCGCAGGGTGACGACGGCTTGCAGTGTCTCTTGGTCAATCCGTTTGTAGCTAATATCCACATCGTATTCCCAATCCACCTCCACCTCGCCAGACACAGGATGCGGCTCTAACCTCTCATTCTGGGCAGCTTGCTCCAATTTCGAAGCGTTTGCACTGTCCCAGGAGAGGAGGGAGACCCATGGGTCTTGGCTCGAGGCTGAGAGCAGTTGCACTCGCTGACGCAGAATTGGGGAGAGGAGGGGCAGGAGAGCAGTTGGTGGCTCTGGCGAAATGGATGCACCGGGCAAGGAGGCCAGGAGAGGGGCAAGCAATTCCTCGAGTCGTGGAGGGGCAATGGGGGCCTGCATTCTTTGGAAGTTGGTGGTGTAGGTAAGGTCCAGATGGGCGACAATCACATGTAAATCAAATCACTGCCAATACTGTGCAAGCGGCGGGGAGACTCTCGAGAGAAGGAAAGCCTGTGGATGGATGCAAGAAGGGAACGATGAAGAAGTGTTATAATGAAAAAGAAAAAGAAAAAGAAAAGAAAAGAAAGAGAAAAAGAAAGAGAAAGAGAAATGGGAACTTGAGCAAGAAAGGAAGGTGTCAACTGACCAAGGGAGGGGAGCAAGCACACATGGGTACATAGGTAGGTTAGTATGGTTAGGGAGGTATGTGGATATGTATGTAGGTACAGTATGAAGTACCGTATGGGTCTGAATGCATCGAGTACAGTACAGTACAGTACAGTACAGTACAGTACAGTACAGTACTGTACTGTACTGTACTCGAGTAAGGTAAGGTATACGGAGGCGGAGGTATGGTATGTCGCTGCTTCTTTTGAGCTCCGATCCGTTTGTCCGTGTGGCTTGGCTTGGCTTGGCTTGGCTTGGATTATTTCTTTGTGGCGGTGCACACAATCTGGACCTGTGATTCGTGCAATTGAGACAAGCTGCGCAAGGCTGAGGCTATCCAAGGGGTGAAAGGATACCTACCTAGGTATGTAATGTACCCAGGTGGGTACCTACCTAGGCTATGTACGGTACGTAACGGAACGGAGCACATATTGCCTGAACAGCCTTTCTCCATTCCAACCGTGGTCATTATAGTATGATAGGAAGATAAATTGACTCGTTCTAATGAAAAGCAACGTTTTGCCCCTTGTATATCTACTGTTCTTCCATCTCTGAATACCGGCTGGCTGAAGCTAAATTCATCCGACCTCCATATCCAATGTTTTCCTTTTGAAGTATTTTACAACCGCCATGTAATCAGTAGTAAGCTGGACTAGGCATAATATCTCCCATTCAGCCCGCAGCGGCCTTGGCTGTAGCTTCCATGTCCAGCAAGATATTCAAGACTCTCTCATAGGTCCACATGGTGATAGCACTTGCGGGAGCGGATTTCAGAAGACTTAAAATTGTTAGTGACAGCATATCAGACATTCCATTGGATTCATACCTGACTGTCAGCCCTCTGTAAAGCCCTCTGACCCCCTCGTTCTTGAATATGTCTCGCATGGTCTTAAATACCCCCTTATAAACAGGTATGTTCTTGTGCACATATTTCGACCTCGTGGGTCCTTGAACTTGCAGTCGCTTCCTGATTAAATCAAGAGGAAACACTCCTGTCTTTGAGATGACCGACGCCATAACTCCGGCCGTGGCGTCACCGGATCCCCAAGGCATATGTAATGTTCCTATAGGCAACCTCAATGTTTCATATGTGGCAAAGAATAAGCCCATATATGGGATGATCTGCCCTACGCCCGCACTCAGACCCTGGAAGAATCCCCGAGGGCCTTCAGTCCGAGCGATTTCGCGAATTGAAGCCGCAAGGGAAGGGTATACCTTTTCTGCACCCTGCGCAGCAAATCGAGTCCGCAGAAGATCAAGTGGGTATGTCGTAGCCGTTGCCAAGGCTCCTGCACTGGCACCAGCAATGAAGCTCTCTACAGGCGCAGGTATTCGGTTTTCCCCAAAAGCCGTTTGCAGTCCTATGGTGACAGATCGATATGCTGTGAACTGAATAGCGCTGTACGAGACGTACATCAGCTCCGCGGGGATGTTTCCCTTCCATAGTCCCGTAAGGCCTTCCTCGCGTAGTATATGCTTGAGCGTGGGAATGGTGCCTTTGTAGATTGGGGAACCTTGCAGATCGCGATACGATAGAGGGTCGGATAGGGAATGCGTTTGCAATTGAAGACGGATCTTCACGACATCGAGAGGGGCAATGACAAATCTGAGCCGGGAGTTAGCATTGCCATTTCTCGAGAAGGATGGAAAAAAGAGCTTGCCTCGCGATCAATCCAGCTGTAGCTCCAGCGATAACGACCTGGGACTTGGAGCCCTGGAAGTCGATTAGCAGTATTAACAATTGGAGTTAACGCAGTGCATTAGAGGCCGATGCATACCTCATCCTTCAGGTGTTCACCGCTGCCAGACATGCATCTGCTGATTCCCGACTCAAGTCGTGCTTTGAAGGGGATTATATCTTCAACTTTTGTTTGCGATACAGATGCAGATGCAGATGCCACCATGATCGTTTCGGGGAAAGCGTGGATTCGGCTCAGAGTGGTATAAGTATTCCTCGGCTATATTATTAGGTACGAACTGAACTCCACTCCCTCCTTCTCCTTATTCCTCTTCCCTTTCCGTGTTGATATAACTGTCACTACCTTGTACGTGATCATGAAGTTCACTCCTTTCACCTCCAAGCAGTGAGTGATGACCTACTCCTCCTACCGGCCAGCACATCTTCATTGCTTGCTCCTTCCTGTCACGAAACCACCTCAGAATTGTCTTCCACACGTGACCTGTGGTCGTGATGGCTTTACCTATATTGAGGTCCAGCATACTGGGAGCGACCAAGAGAAGGGGAACTTGCAGGAGGATCGAAGCATTCAACTGCCAGTCTCGAGGATATGCTCAAACCTTCAGCTCCCCCTTAGATGGCTTCGAAGATGCTAGTCTATCGATGCAGCAGCAGTTGACATATAGACAACGGAGAAAGAAAACGGTCAAGGCCCTTCAAGAACGCGTTCGTAAACCATATCGATTTGAAAATTCAAAGCGTGCTCTTCCCCAGCTCGTACCTGAAGCGCAAAAGGACGGTCCTTGGCGGCTTCACCGACAACCACGAGGAAAATTTCGCCGGGTTGCCCTTCGTGATGGGCCTCAATTAAGCAGAAATCCTCTGCTCCCAGGGTCTCCATCATTGGCCGAGGATAGTCAAACTACAAAGTCTCCCGTACTTCCTCTCAATGGTCTACTTGGTCCAAAGAATGGTCCTAGGCGGCTTGTTTTTCGTAGTGTAGGCCGTCCGTCTACCCCTCTTGGTGTACATCTTGGTATATTCCGTCCGCTTCGTCGTGTATTCCGTAAGCGTCGTGGTGTACACCATCCGCTTGCCGGTCTACTTAAATCAAGTGGAAAGCCTCTGCTCCCAGAATCTCCGTCATTGGCTGAGGATATTCAAACAGAGCCTCCCGTGTCTCCTCTTAATGGTGTACTTGAACCAAAGGAAACGCCTCTCCCCGTCAAAAAACACGCTCTTGAACCTCGAAATAATTCCACGGTGCAGATCGGAAAAGCAAAGTTCCATCCAGTGTTACTTCGCGATGCCTGCATGTGCTCCAAGTGTGTTGATCCACATTCAACGCAAAAGAACTTCCAAACACCAGAGATCCCACCTAATATCGAAGCCAGGTCTATCGAAACTTCCGCAAACGGCGATATTCATATCAAATGGGGAAATGATATACCTGGTTTTGGGGACGATCATGTCTCTATCTTTCCCTCGGGCTCGCTGAATGTCCACGATACAATCAAATCAATGAATCGCGACCGTACTCAGGAAATGGACAACTTTTTATGGAATACTAATAGAATTAAGAAAGAACTCCAGTTCGTCAACTTCCAAGACTACATGACATCTGACAAGTGCCTTTTGCGAGCATCATTTTTACTGTTAAGGCAAGGCCTCTTGATCATTCGAGGTGTTCCTGAGTCAGAGAACTCGGTAGAAGATATCGCGCTTCGGATTGGCCCCATTCGCGACTCGTTCTATGGGCGGACATGGGATGTCAAGTCAGTCCCGGACGCTAAGAACGTGGCTTATACTGCCCAGTTTCTTGGTCTCCATATGGATCTATTGTACATGGCAAATCCGCCTGGCTTCCAGCTGCTGCACTGCCTGAAAAGTACTGCGAAGGGAGGCGAGTCACTCTTTGCAGATGCATTCAGCGCCGCCAGAGCCCTCAGCGACAAGGACCGTGCCATTTTAGAAAGAACTCCAGTCGCGTATCAATATCAGAACGCGGGAGAGCATTACTATCACACACATCCAGTCATTGAAGCAAAGTCTTCGCAAAATGGAAAACCCGTGATCACGAACGTGAATTACTCGCCGCCGTTCCAGGCGAACTATCTTCTTCCGACGACCACCAACGAGGCTGAGGTAGTTGAGTTTCTGAAAGCATTCAAGGCATTTACACATTCAGTTGAAGATGCAAACCATCTTTTTCAGTATAGGCTTCAGGAGGGAGAGTGCGTAATTTTCAACAATCGACGGATTCTACACGGAAGAAGACAATTCGACGCTCTGGGGGGCGAGAGATGGTTGAAAGGTGCATATGTTGACTCTGACGTGGTACGCAGCCGTTTCAGGGCGTTGAGCAAGGAATTCCCATCCACGGTCTGGGGGGAAAACGACGATGCCCAGTTCGTCTTTACACGAGCAAAACGGGCCCATTACGTCAAACGATGGGTGAAAAAAGTAAGACGGGAATCTTCAGACGATGGTACACCTGTGAGAAAAGTGAACGTCAATGGCGGACTTGTGAGAAAACTGAACTTCGATGGCAAACTTCTGAGAAAAGTAGCCGTCGATAATCTTGTGAGAAAGCATACTTCAATGACTTCCAGGTTGTGAGAAAGTATCCTCCGATGACAGCCTTGTGGAAAAAGTGGTCTTCTAGGATGACAGGTACAGAGCAATAAAGCGTTTACCTATGGTACTCATCTTTTGGTCGACAACGTGATGGTGAAGCCACGCTAGGAGGTGTGATTATTTGAGGCTGCATCTCTGTACTTTAAAATCTGCACAGTCTGAAATACTTATCTACCTCTGCCCTCTGCTATCAGCAAACCCAGTCACCATGAACCCTGTCGAATCTCAAGAATGATAACAGCCGGTATCCCCCAATCGAGCCACCCCGCCCCGCCTATCAACGTTACATCCAAATTCAAAGGTGGGGAGGGGAGGTTGGCCAATACATGGACACCTTTGAAGACAAAGTCACAAAGCCCCGATCACATCTCCACCCCTCCTCCCGGCACCACCCACCAACCCAGTACGTCTGATGACGATATCATGAGCTTCCTCTCCTCGTCCGAATTTCAGATTTCGACCCATCTATTTTCTATTCAATATGGACATGGGCATGGACATGGACAAAGCAGAAGAGCACGGTGGTGTCGACATCGAAGCCACCGCCAAAAATGGCACAATGCTTGAAGTCGGGCCCGAAGCCCTCTATGCCATGGAAACAGAGCAACGCATGGGCTTCTTCGAAGGTCTGAAACTCTATCCCGCTGCCGTCGCCTGGTCCATATTCTTCTCGCTTGGAATAATCATGACGGCTTTTGATCCTCAGTTATTGGGTAGTTTGTATGCTACTCCTGCCTTCCAGATGGACTTTGGGTATTTGTTCGAGGGGAGTTATATTATTAGTGCGCCGTGGCAGACGGGCTTGGGCATGGGTAATCCAATCGGGCAGGTTGTTGGAGCGTTGGCGGCGGGGTACCCGATGGAGTGGTACGGGAGAAAATGGGTATGTGCTTGAGAAATAGGAGGGGTTTTAAAGAGAGACGTCAGCTGACTTTCAAAGACATTCGCGGCTTGTGTTGTTGGTACTGCTGGGTGTATCTTGTAAGCAAAACTACGCGCAGCTAAGATGTCCTGCGAGAATACAAGCTAATCCGCCATCCATGTCCTATAGCATCCAGTTCTTTGCTCGCTCTTTGAAGGTATTGCTGGCTGGAGAGCTCATTGGGGGTCTTATCCTCGGCACATACGCAACCATAGCTCCAACCTATGCCTCAGAAGTGTGCCCCATTGCTCTCCGAGGCCATCTCACAGCATATATTAATCTTTGCTTTGTCATGGGCCAGTTGCTCGCAAATGGTGTCATCGCTGGAACTCAGACCCTAGACACGCACTGGGCTTACTCTGCGCCTTTCGCTATTCAATGGCTATGGCCCCTCATCATTTTGACAGGTGTTCCCTTTGCCCCTGAGTCGCCGTGGTGGCTTATACGAAAGGGCAGATTGGAAGAAGCGGAGAAAGCATTGAACCGTCTATCTTCGTCTAAAGTCGATAATAAGCCTACTTTAGCGATAATGATTGAGACTGACAGGCTCGAACTTGAAATGGAGACAGGAACTACCTACATGGATTGCTTTAAGAAAACTAACCTCCGAAGAACTGAGATCTCAATTGGAGTCTACACTATTCAGGTATTCAGTGGGATCTATCTAGTCGGTTACGCAACGTACTTCTTCCAACGTGAGTCCAGCTCCTCTTAAGTTGAACCTCATGCTTATGGCCTCTAGTTGCCGGTCTTCCTGGCTCAAAAGCCTTCGACATGAGCGTCGGTTATCTAGCAGTAGGATTCGTTGGGACCTGTCTATCTTGGGTTCTCCTCTCCTACATGGGCCGCCGACGAATGTACAACATCGGTCTCGCCATCCTATCAGTCATGATGTTCATCATCGCAATCCTAGACTGCGCTCCCAACTACAAGAATCGACCAGGAGTCATCTGGGCGCAATCTACTATTATGGTGATCTGGAATGGTATATACGACTTAACCATTGGGCCCGTGTGCTTTTCTATCATCTGCGAGGTATCAGCTACCAAGGTGAGATCCAGGACGATTGCCGTCGCCACAGCTGTCCAAGCACTATTTGGGATTGTGATGACTGTTGCTATTCCGTATATGATCAACCCAGACCAAGCAAACATGAGAGGAAAGCTTGGATTCTTCTTTGGTAATCACCCATCCCTTCATGCAAAAGTGAGAGATGCTAATATACGATACAGGCGGACTCTCTGCGATCTCCTTCGTGTGGGCTTGGTTCAGGGTCCCTGAAACGAAGGGTCGTACTTACGAAGAGCTGGATCTGATGTTTGAAAAGGGTGTCAAGACGAGGGAGTTTAAGCATTACAAGGTTGTTTGAGAAAATTTAATTGGCTCGTGTCATGACGCTGCTTCATACTTGTCCATATCAAAGCGTTCGAAGCCATTGTGAAACTAGTGCAGCCTCTGATATACGACAGAGACACGTTATGGGCAGAATCTATGATACGTTTGACACTCATAAGATACAGTTACATTACGTCGAACTCAGCAGGCTTAAAATAACTAACTCAGAATGGGACAGTAGACTCCACAATTCACTCAGCTCGGCCGTTTCGATTCGTCATAACGTCCTCCCAAATCCAACAAAAGCAAAGTTGTCTCCCCTCTTTTCAACTCTCATCAAAGTCAAATTCCTCTTTCAAAATGTAAGTAGTCATTGAACCTTGATTCTCACTCCCTCGCTGTCCATCTTATGCAACGCGGCAGTAAAATGGTGCACTTTTTCCACGTCACTTGCATCCGTCTCAAAGAGTGACATCCTTGGGCCTCCGGGACGAAACAATACTGCTGTGAGGATATATAGCTCTGAATATGCCAAACTACACAGTCACAACAAGTCAGCTGTACTCCCCGCAGTAGAGAGAGAAAACTTACTTCTCCCCCAAGCAACCACGCGATCCCTTTGCAAAAGGCACAAAGTTCCTATCCATCAATGGGTTATACTCGCCTAGCCATCGCTCAGGGATGAATTTCTGTGGCTCGGGAAAGATATCCGGGTCGTTGTGCATGAAGTAGGCCGACATGCCCATCGGAGTCTAGAGAGATTTAAATCAGGTCAGTCCGGAACTAACTACGTGGTATTGGTTTTAGAGGCTGATTGACAGCTACGTACGTTTCGTGGGATAGTCCATTCTCCACACCGCACCTCTTCGTCCGGGAACATTCGAGTTTGGCGACGGCTTATCACCATTACTATGCTGTCGTAGCGTACTGTATCAGACACGTAATCCGAGGTCTATTGAGACGAACGGGAATGGATTCTCACCGAAGACCCTCTCTTACCACTGCCGTCAGGTAAGGTAGTTTTTCCAGCTCCATTCGATGAGGAATCCGGTGAGGATACTCAGACATGGCGGTTCCAATTTCCTCCTGTAATTTTGTTCTCACGGAAGCGTTGTCGAGCAAGTGGTAAGAAATTGAGACCATTGTGCTTGCGACTGTGAACGACCCGGCTGCAAAAAGGAGCATGGCTTCTTCGGTAAGTCGTTTCATTGATTTTTCAGCTGGCGGCATGTCGCTTGAGACCATGAATTGGAAAAGTGTGCGTGCGGATTCGGTTTCACTCAAAGACGCTTCGGCTTTGGCTTGCTTGGCATCATCAATGCCAGATTTAGCTATCTGAAGTCCGATAGGCGAATCAGCAACGCCTCTCAGAAGGAATAACATTGGGGGATTAGGCTGCTCACCATCTCTAGCTTCTGTATGGGCACGATTGCTGGAGACAGTCTAGCTAGTACCTTCTCCGGCAATTTCAGGATAATCCTAGTGAAAGGTGATCAGTATACGATTGCTTGGAACTTGTTTCGCAGATCACTTTGTGGAGTGTTCTCACCCTCTAAGGAATGGGAAGCTGAGGAACATCATAGATGTCTCTGTGATACTATTAAAGAATTCATGCCTAATAAGTATCAATATAGCGTGCTGATCCAGTGGACGGAAAGTCAAGGTACCAGTAAGGCGCAAACGTTTGATCATCCAACATGTCAGAAGGATGCTCACAACAGATTCGACAGATAACATCTCCAGCAAAAGCAGAGAAAGCATGATCGAGGTGGACAGCAGTGTCCGAACCGCTGAATCTCTGCAAGCGCCCCTCTAGTATAGCTGCTTTCTCGGCAATTATAACCTCGACGGTTTCGAGACTGCGGCGGGTGAAGAACGGAGCTAGCGGCTTTCTTCGTTTTCGGTGCAACTCGTGTGAGACGGTTGCAATATGAGTATCTGTGATAAAGGAGTCTCATATATACAACTGTTCAAGACATCTCAAGGGGTTTGAGGACTCTCTTACCATCAAAGCCTAGTCCAGAAAGTGAGGGGGCCCATTTCTCGGTTCGTCTTGTGTTTCCCGCAACGAAAAGCTCCGGGTAAAACTCTGGGTCATTGATGGATAGTTCCCAGGGGTTGATTCTGACAACAGGACCTGTGGATTTTAGCGTCCATCTGATCATTTATGTCTGTTCGTATGCTGACCATAGGTTGCGTGCATCTTCTCTATTTCGTATAGATACTTTCCTCTTTTCACGATCTCGTAATAACTTTCGTACCATCCAGTGATAGCTGCTATTTTGCGTCCAGGAAATTTGGCAATAGGCGAGAACCAGAGTCGATAAACAATAAGACTCATGAAGTAAGCACCCAAGGCTAGAACAAAAGATGCTGGAGTGATGAACAGCGTCCATGCTCTCGGGGTTTGAAAATCCAGCACAGTGGAAGACATTACGGTGGAAATTCGTTGATGATCAAATCGAGCAGATCGAACTTAGAATTGGGTTGTGGATATTAGAAGCTCTTGGTAGAGTTTTGAATTACTTGTGAGGTTTTAAAAGCGGTGGTCTTCTTTGCTGGTACACTTATTCTGGGGGTTGTGCAATATATCACTCGAGCGTAGTAAACCAAGCCACCGAAAGTAATCCCGTGCCAAGTGAAATCCACTCATATAGGCAGTGTAACTCTACGGATATTAAATACTATTAGCTCTCACAGTGTTCTGCGGTCATGAAGTATGTTGTGCAGGTGGTGTGGGACATTAAAAGTCGATAAAAACCAGTGCCGCTTTTTGTGTGTAGCCCAAGGAAGCATAGAAAAAGAGTTTGAAGGTTTAAAATTGGCGGTTCTCTTATGTAAAAGGCAGTAAAATACTGTAGGAGTTAAAGGCGTTCGGGTCCATCTGATATGATAGCTCCTTGCGTATGAAATTCTCGAGAGTTACCATGTTGCACAATGGAGCTGCAACTGACATGCATGCGGAGCCGTGCATGAGCACGACTAACGGTCTAAGCTCCGTTTGATCTGTCGCGTTCACTAAACAGTAAGCTTACAGCTCACAGAAAACCACAGGATGCAACGTCGTCCAGCAGCATGTCCATGTCTTTGTGACCCCAAATAAGACGAAGACGTACAGCCAATGATAAATAGTACGATACCTTGGGGGAAAGAATCGGCCATCTTAGGCAATGCGACCCAAGAAGGCGGGGACGCGCTTTTGGTCCTTCGGCATTGAATTATATATTGCTTTCTGCACATGTATAACACACCGGTTAAAATTGTCCACCAAACGCCTGGCTTGGAGGCAGTTCATTTTTGATTTGCCAACCCCGTGTGCTGCTTGGCATCGAAGCTTGGAGTCCCGTTTAAATTGAAATATTTCGCTTGAGTTTCCTTCGCAAGGAGCTTTGCAGGAGAGAAGAACTTCATTACCAGCGTGGGGTGGGGGGGGGGGGCGGCACCTGCTGTTCACAGCCCCTTTGGAACCACAATCTAGAAAAATACTGAGTATCATACATTATTTTTATATTGATGTAGTAAACTTTCCAAACTTAGCTTAATGTATCGACAAGCTCACCTCATCTTTGCCCCATTTCGAGCAAGTCACCTACGCTTCTCGCTTAAGGAAGTGACGAAAAGGGGGCGGGGTATACCCTGTGTTCGCGTTCGCATTCGTATCAAGAAGGCTCCTAAACGTTGGATTTAGATACAATCAGAGGTTTTATAGTACTCGTACACACGTATTCAAAATTATAGAGCCACAGATGGGTACACGGCTTACTGGCCAGTTTCCAGCCTGCACCCCTCCGCGAACCAGGCTCTCACCAAGCGTTTCAATGTAATTATCAATACTTTCAACTACTCCTGCCCTCGCGGCAAACAACTCCGCCTCAACATCCTTACCAAGGTGTTAAGCTTAACACCAAATACTCGCTTTTTTCTTAAGTCTAACAGTGGAGACTATTTAGCGTGGAATGGATAGATCCCGCATAGGTGACTGGCTCTATACCCCTACTGTAAATCCCTAGACAGCAAAAGATATAGCGGGCCTAAGCAATCTTAAACTAAGACAGGCCTGTTGTGTATTAATTCTAAGCACTTTTAGTGGCGGAGAGTATAAAGTTGTGGAGTAAAAACAGTCTCCACTGTCAGACTTAAGAAAAAAGCGAGTACCCGGCAGATGAAGCGCGTCGAATGAAAAACCTGGTGTGGAGTACGGATTTCAACCATGCAATTTACCCGTTCGCTTGTTCCACCCCAAAACTGCATGACCCCCACCTACCGCCCCGCCCCTCTCTTACTCTTCCCGAAACGTCATCCAAAATATGATTCCGCAAAAAATATTAGTCGTGCTTCCTCATATCTTCCAGTTCCCACATTCTGAATAGTAAGCTTAGTTTAAAATTCGAAGAAATCTTCGAGTTTCGAGCCTGTTAGTATCCCTTCGTCTTAGCAATGTCCTAGACAGGGGGCGCGTAAAGTGGTTTTCTATGCGGCCGCGCGGAACCTAGGCCTAGTTAGGTATCGCTTAGTGCTTTAGCCTACTTTTACACACGTGACAATAAATGTAATTTAACTATTAGTGAAAAGAAATTTTATATTAAAGATATAATTAATAGTTTATAAGAGTATACTTTAAAAGCTAGTAGAATCTATAATTTAAATAAGTAAAAACACGAAGATTTATAAGTAAAACACGAAAATTCACAAGTAATTAAGTAATATAATCGCCAAGGGATCCCTGCTGGGACATTGACAGACGAAGGGATAAGTGTATGAAAGCCCTGTGGATAGGATAGGGTATTTTCACGGCAGCTTAGCGAG
>QGML01000667.1:0-14868 GCA_007825375.1 Lachnellula willkommii | reverse complement strand
CCCCACCCCACCGCACACGCTTACATAACCTGTCAAATATGTATTACGGAGTATATATATATATATACAACTTCCTATGCTTTACTTTGTTGTTCATCACGTCTATGACTTTCTCTCTTATCTCTCCTACTTGTTTAATGTACTTTCATTCACGCATCACATTACTCACTGCAACTGCAACTGAAACTGCACTGCACTGCACTCACAGCCAGTGCACGGACCATCATCTCCTCCCGAATATTCGCCACCATGGCACCATCCCATCGAGAAAAAACTTCAAGCGAGCAGGAGATTTTCCGCGTCGTATCACGTGAAGATATTCCGTTCTGTCCCGTTTGAAGTGAAATGTACACATGTATTCATTCTTCTCTTCTCCGCTTTATCATTATTTCCATCTTACATCAACTTATCTTATCCCACAAAGCCGTCCGCAAAACCAAGACCGAGACCGATATCAAAATTATCACGTGTCATATATGTCCCTCAGTCCAAGCACTATTCAAACTCCCCGGCATTAGAAGATTCATCCCTTATTATAACACTAACCCCATAAATATCGTCTATTTCCTTCCTGCGTTCGCCATGCGGTACCTGGGAGGCTATATATGTATCTGCCAGTTGGCATTTCCCCCCCGAGGAGAAATCCAAAGCTTACTCCGTACCTTGTCAGATCGGAGAACCCGCCCATGTGGAAAGCTTGCTTGCCAATGGAGATAAATTATCTGCGCATCTGTGCAGCTCGCACGCATGCCGAGCTTGCAAACCATGCTTGATACACCACGTGAAAGACCAGACCCACTTTCGATCTAGGGAATGCTTTATTTGATCTTGGACATGCATGCTGTATTCAGCCTCGTGGAAAGTTAGTAGGTAGTAATTATTACCACGCGGGCAACTGGCCGGAATCGTACCGCAAAAGCGCATCCGGAATCCTGTGCTGAGTAGCTGAATGGGAAGATATTTTAAAGTTCAACAACTGCAGTCTACCCGGTAAGAGGAGGAACGTAGAGAATATATTAATTCTACCCGAAAACAATCATTCACAAAGCAGATAGTATTCATATTAAAACTATCCCACGAGCCAGAATATTCCGCACATTAAAGGCGCCAGGTCGTGATTTAACATCCCGTCGTATTCCTTAATTCCAGGATGAGTCTTACAAGGCGAGGGAATAATAGATGCCATTTACTGGCGTAAGTGTAAGGGGCTTAAGCGAGTCATGTCACGTGCTGACTAGACTTTCTACCTACCCAATTCCAGACTCCTACAGCCGTCTAGCATTCCGGGCTTGAAAGAAGTCTATACATACAAAAGACTTTGGTAGATTTGCGTACTACCTATATCTATATCTTGAGATAGAAGACGAAGTTCGGCGTGCTTCCGCTTTTGAGGTCAAGAAGGTTCGAGTCGATTGTATTCGTGATGTAATAGCAGCTTTTTATGGTGATATTAAATCTATGAAAAGGTGAAATAGCGTATAATATAGAGCGGCTAACGCTGCTCTAAACCAACTCCTGCTATAGCTAGAAAACAGCAGCAGGGGGATCAGATCAGAGCGAGAGGTGGATCGTAGAGTTGAGTTGAGTTAGAATTTTAGCATGCTAATAAGTCTACAGTTATTCGTATTTAAAGCGGGGACACTTCGACTAAATGTGGAAATGCAGAGGCTTACGAGGGCCGATAGTGTAGTGTCACTGAAGCCGATAAACCTATATAATATCAAAAACTTACCCAATGTCCGAGCATAGAGCCTCCGGTGGACTTATCCTTAACTTTCTTTACTCCGTAAACCTACCTACTTAGCCGCGCATCTCAAGAACTCTTACAGCCTAACGTGGTAAACTCTAGTCACAAACCAGATAAATTATATCAATAGAGACGAGATACTGTATCTACCTAGCAAAACAGTATAGGATAATACATACCCCATATAGCCCTATAAAATAAGATTAGCGGGCCAGAGGATAACCCGGATAATACCTTAACTAAATATAACAATCCACAGCCGAATCTGATTTGATTTAAGCTTACTCCGTATTAAAGTTAACTGGTCTGGGCAGCTTACCGCAGTTTCGATATACCCCGCTATTCAGGGGCTGCATCCACACAGATGGAGGACTTTGCGATTGGTCCCATCCAACATCAGACGAGATCTCCATCTCCCCCGCAACAGCCCTAGCCCTAGCCCGCGGTGCCTCATCTTAGACACGAATTCCGGCAAAGTGTTCTAGCAGAGTATTCTCATTGCGGCTATGTTTGAGTTTCCAGGCAGGTTTTAGCCTACTGATTTAGAGCCCAAAATAACATATCCATCGGACCAGCGGACTCTTGCGTTTCGACTTTGAACTTGCATCCGCTTTTCTTTGCGTGCGGGAATTGCGGGGTGCAGGTACTGTACTGGTATGGGTTATTAAAATCATCCAGTGAATTGTATTTATTATTTTCTTCTACGGTATTTTACCCGTATTGTCAGTTGGCCAGAGTTTCCGGTTTATATTTGTGTGCGGAGCTCTCATTCCGAGGTCTAGGCAACATTGTTCATTCCCACTAGCTCTTGAAAAGCAACGAGAGGAGATCCCTATATATACCCAAGTAGCATCCTCACTTCGTTCATTATTCTAGAACTATTACTTCCTGGTCTCTCGATTTCCACAATGCATTTTCCTTCTCTACTTCTGAGTGCAGTCACATTCTCTAGCTATAGCGCATTTGCAGCTCCCACTGCAAACGCCAACCCAGCTCCCAACGAGCGCGGCGTCAGCGTCAACAAAAAGCGATCGAACTTTTGGTTCGATCGCAGGCGTCAATGAATCAGGCGCGGAATTTGGAAGTACCAATCTGCCCGGAACCAAAGGCGCAGACTACACATGGCCGTTACCATCATCCGTCGACGTAAGAGCAAACTCCTATCTGGTGGCTTATGCTAACCAAATATATATGCAGACTCTGATGGGAAAGGGGTTCAACATCTTCCGCATCCCATTCCTGATGGAGCGTCTGGTCCCCGGAACGCTGACCAGCGGCTTCGAGGCATTCGGGCAGACCGTGGCCGCGCAATTCACGTCCGACGCGCACGTCGTCTTCGATACCAATACGGAGTAACGAGTACCACGATAGATATGGACAACGCGCTTGTGTGGACCTCAACCAGGCGGCTGTTAACAGCATCCGGGCCGCGGGCGCAGCGGCGCAGACGGTCTTCGTGGACGTGGGTTTCGTCGGGTACGGATACGGCGATGGCGGCGTTGACGGACCCGGATAGCAGTGTTATTTACGAGATGCATCAGTATCTGGATAGCGATGGGTCGGGGACTAGCTCGGACTGTGTGAGCACGAGTATTAGTGTTGAGAGGCTGCAGGCTGCGACGGCGTGGTGCAAGAGTGATGGGAAGAACTGTATTCTCGGGGAGACTGCTGCTGGGTCGAACAGCCAATGCATCAGTGCTTTGTCCAATATGTTGGACTATATGAAGAGTAATAATGATGTTTGGAGAGGGTGGTTGTTGTGGGGAGGAGGTCCATGGTGGGGGTGAGTCTTTCTGCTTCCAGAAACTATATTCGGCTTGCTAATGTGGTTCTAGAGATTATATGTTCTCCGTAGAACCGCCGTCTGGAACACAGTATACAGGTGTTGTGCCATCGATTACTCAGTATATCTGACTCGACACTTACCAAGTATGGAGCAGAAAAGCACAAACTGTCCTTGTAGTCACAGTCCCTGAAGGAAGAGAAGATATGGTTGAACAGGCGAAACTAGAGCTGGAAAAGTCAATTGAGCAAGCTCCAATGCTGCTCCAGAAGAAAGGACCTGTATTGGACGGCATAGAAGAACGCAATGCATTCATCAAAGACGTGAGTTCAACTTCCTAGTAATCAGGATGCATCCTAGAACCAGTTTTTCCTCTGCGGCTCTACCTATCAGCAGCTACTCGCTGCAATATGCGATGTGCCACTATATGGTTAAAGTACAGGCCGCAAAAGGCATGGCAGACCAAGGCTTGTAGCAGACCACATCAAGTGGAGACATTGCTAATATACTTGTATCAACTACAGGTACTAGCTCGTCTCGCCCCTCCTGAAATCGAAGCTATTATCGCAAAGCTAGGAACCCACTACGATTCCATGGAAGCCCTTCTCAGCGTGACCATCTCCACAAAGAACGACACCTTTCCCGAGCCTAAAAAAGCAGAGATGGATCTCTGGGAAGTCCTGGGCGGTGACATCGTAGCGGCCCGAGTTATAAAGAAAATCCAAGACGAGGCGTTCGTTAGATGGAATCTCGGTTTCACCAGAAGCTGCGGTTGGTGTTGTTCCCGCAGAGAATTTACAGGAGACGAGAGCGCCGATAATTATGGATGTTGCGAGAAAGATGAGCCACAGGACTGGGAAACAAGAAGCACCCGAAACTTTCGTGAGAGGAGAGAGAATGAGAGGATATTAAAGGAGAGCCAAGAACCCGAGAAAAGACAAGCGGAGGCTGCGGAGCAAGACTGGATGGTGTCTTCAGAAGCTGACCGTGAAGTTGAACCCCCACCGCCATCTTATGCAAGTTTAAGCAGAATCAGAAGGTTTGAAGAGGCGCTGGTCAGGGCTCAACTGGGGCAGTATTAGAAGGCGATGCTGAACAATTTAACTGCGTCAGTCGAGAATTCCTGTTGACTCTTATATTCGGCCTCTTGTCCTCTTTCATTGGAGACTATAGTGCAACAATCAGAACGGGGTACTACCCCTAGGGTATACACGAATCTACACTAAGATTCATGAATCCGTTATATTCACAAATGAACCGGAACACATCATATTGCTGGCGTGGACACGTGATCCGCCGCGGCGCCCTCCCTACCTTTCTAGCAGCCTTACAAGCTAGTTTTGGTGATTGTGTGGTCGGCAGCGCGGCTCTGCAGTCAGCATCGGATGGCGGGGTTATATCCAGGGTGGATACGCCCGACAAGACCATTCAGCGTATCATGGCGGAGCGGCTATGCAAGGCTGTATCAACGTCGTATCGTATTTAAACATTTTGAACGTCTCCAGCACGTTCTCCAGCACGTTCTCCAGCACGTGCACCGTGAGCGTGGCTGCGGTTTCGTAGGCGCGGCTGGCTGTACACCCGTCTCAAAGAGGTTTCTCGGGATTATCCAATCTACCTACTTATACTTCCGCCATCTCCAAAAAGTATCCAAGAGCAGATCCTGACCAGACATAACGAAATCTTGTTCCCAAAATCGCCATAACAAAAAATGGGTAGGGTTTACTTTTTGTTCCTTCTGATTTTTACTAACTGTCCTAGTATCTCAAGTAGTCTCAACTGCAATTGCAATAGCCATTATCATGAGCGGCACTGCCGGCTTACCCAGTCTGCTAATCAGATATCTCGAATACCGATCCCGCTCCGTAAATAAATCTTCTACACTCCCCCCCCTCCAAAACAATGGAACACTAGCCAAAACTAGCTTAAATCAACAGGCTCTTGTTCAAATCCACGAACTCTCGAGAGTGAACGACACTACCATCAGCACGTCCACCTCATCGACACAAGTCCCCAGCGGACTCGGCTTGGAAGTACACCGCAACGCGAGGCACTGGATGTGGAGCCTGGAATTGGCACTGTGCTGGATGAGAAGAACTTTTTGGATGGAGTATGAGTGCTGGAGACAGAGTCTGGGAATTGGAAGGGGTAGGGTCTTGGGTTTGTAGCTGGAGTTTGATCGGAGCTTGGACTGCTGGAGTATGTGAGGGGCGTACATGACACTTGACGATTGTGTTCTCGGTCTAGGTTTCGCGGCTTTAGAGATGGGTTTATGGTATATATCGAAAGAAAAACTTTCGTTGGTCTGTGGTGGTATCTTGTCTCTCGTTCTCTGCTATTTGACCGAACTTGCAGACCTGCGAACAATAATGATGGTGATGAGTCACGTGAAATACACACCATCTAGTCTCGTTGTTTCGAGAAGTGAGGAATTGGAAAACTCTGCGACGGAGAATAATTCCAATGTTGGTGTTGGAAGGAAAAGGAAAATGTAACGAGGTTTGGTCGCCGTTGATGGTTTCGAGTTTGGATGCACTTGCGTCTGGAGTGCATGCAGACAAACTGGGCTACAGATAGCATGAAGAACAAAGTAGAACATATGGATGAGGCATTACAACAATGACATCTTGCCATCACTGCATGGACACTGGAAAAGAGCTTGGTATATCTACATCAACCCTATGCAAAGAACCCACCAAAACGCCATGTCCCATTTTATATCCCGTCCGACAGGAACTCATTTCTTTGCTGCTCTCCTGGCCTTCCCGGGCCTAGGCTTTGCACCACCCTTCATCTTCTTACTCGAAAACCCCGTCAAGTCACCACTCGACATCGCATCACCGCTCTTCTTGAAACGTTTCTTGCCTCCAAAGCCGAATTTCTCGTCCTTCTTTTGGCGTTTGTTGGGCCCTATCCTGTCTTTTCGGGAAGGCTTGGCGGTCTCGTCCTCAAGTGCTACGTCAAAGATATCTGCTTCGTTGGTCGTCTCGGTATCTGCGCCTTGGCGTTCTATTAAACACGATTAGCATAAGGTTGTAGTACTTCTTTGGGAGCACAGACTTCTCTTCAGAACCTTGATCTTCTCCATTGTCTGCTTGCGTTCCTTATCTCTCTCTTGTAGCTTCGCTACCTGCACCTGCTTGCCAAACTTCTTCAAGTCTCGCTGTTTCCTCGCCTCAGAAGATGCCTTCTTGCTCGCCGCCTCGTCAATCAATTTCGCCTTGATCTTCGCCATGTGCTCATCCGCCTTTACCATCTCGGCGAAGTAGTCCGTCGGTCGTGTGAATGCAACACCCTCTGCTTTCAAAAGCTTGCGTCCTTCTTGTGCCGCAGATAGCGACTGTGCATAAAAGGCCAACTCGCGATTCAAATCGTCCGAAACATCTTCAATCACTACTGGTGCAGATGTGGTAATCGACTGATGCTCTGAAAAGGGTAGTTTGGATGTAGGGAGTGCAATTCGTTTGAGGGCTGCGGTGAGGGCGACTGTGTTGTTTATGGTGAGACGTTGGTGGGGAATCATATCTTCCTTCTCTTCCTCGTCCAGATCTTCCAGGTCGGACACAGGAATGTCTTCATCGTCCTCATCATCGTCCTCATCATCCTCCTGGTCGTTTTCGCCTGCAGAGGAATCGCTGTCACTCTCGTCGATACCTTCGAAATCAATCTGCCAGATTGTCAGAGTCGCTCATGGAGCACAAATAGTATAACGTACCTGCATAGGTGCGGTTTCTGTTCCTTCCTCATCCTCATCACTTCCGCTGTCCTCAACTCCTCCCTCAACATCTTCCCAATCCTCCTCGACCTTCCCATTGGATTCTGGCTTATCCCCGCCTTTTTGCGCCTTCTTCTTCCTGGCAGCTTTTTCTTTCTTCTTTAAATTCAATTTTTTGAAATCGACATCCTTCTCCGCCACGAGGGCCATCTTCAGCTTGCTTTTCGTAACCATAGTGTCGGTATTGCTGGATCTTGCGCAAGAGACGTAGCTGTGAGGTTGAACAGACAGAGCTTCTGCTAAGAATTATTTTTTTGCGAGGCGGGAACTTTTTGCATAGCAACGCTAGCCTAATGCAGTTAGCCACTTTCTTCAATCATATACAATAATTCGTCACGTCGCACGTCCACGTCTTCAACATATTATTATTGATCGCGTCCCAAATTGCAAGTCTTGCTAAACGTTCATTGATCGCAACCAACGGTGTGTGTGTATCTTGTTGTCTTAAAACTTGAATTTGTCCAATGGCTTCATGACACCCCAAAAAAGTCCTTTTCAATACCAACCTCCTCGAAGCCCGTTTCTACATAATATAGATCACGAGAATTCCGTTCTTCTTCCCAGAAGCCTTGCTTCTCGTCAAACCCCTCCCCCGAAGCGTTCAGACAGAACAGCACCGCATCTCTATAAGCATCGCCCATCTCAGGAGCAAGTTCTTTCTTCGCCGTCTTCAATATCGCCTCCCACCACCACCTCGCGCTACTTCCGCTGCTAATAACTGCAAGTTGCGACACGTTCTCTCTCTGTTCTTCTGGAGCCAGAGCGATTATAGGTTCCCAGAAAGCAATCTCCATCAAAACTACACCAATACTGTATATATCAAAGCTCTTCCGAAACCTTGGAAATCGCCCTTTGACATATTGCAACCTGGCACGATGGACATACATGTCTAGATCACCAATTCCTTCTAAAGAACCTTCAGAGGCATATACGTATCTCTGGTCATCAGGGCGTGAATATTGCCAGCCAGTCAGGAAGGGATGACTGAGGTCAAGCTCCTCGGTCCTGCGGTCCTTGAAGAAAATGATGTTGTAGCTCGAGATCTTTCTGTGCACCCAGCCAGCACATTGGAGCTAGTATATCGCGATAGCTAGGCTACGAGCGAGCTTGAAACGATCTTCTAGCGATGGGACATTGGGATCATCTGATCCATATGCCTCCCCGAGGATATTTCGAAGACTGACAGGCGGACTTTTTGGCGTTGTGAAATTGGGATATAGATATACGTAACCAACGAGTGTATGAGTTGCGCCCTCTGGAGTATGAGCAGAAGCACTGGTATATCCAAGACAGTCAAGGACACGAAAATCAACGTCCACGACGGAGGTCCGATGAAGAAGACGTGCAACATGATCTCGGCGGGTTTTCAGATCGTCCTCGCTCAGTTTGGACGCCCTCGTTTCATGCGCAGCCGGCCGCCACTCAACTAAGGTCGCTTGCGCCGGACCGTCTGAACCTGGTGCCGAGCTACCTGATGTCGGACTGGTTGAGGGAACGTAGACTGCCACCGATCTTTGTAGCGGAACGTACTTGCCAGTAATGTATAAACCCCGGCCCGGTTTCTGGACCTCGTGATACTGGATCTTTGGCTCAGGCAATTTCACGAAATGGTCAAACGGGATTTGCATACTGCCTGGCTCAGCCCCTGCCCATTCTACATACTTCGAAAATGGAGTTGGTCCTTTCGCAGCATCCTGGCTATCTGAACCATCTTTATCCTTAGGAACTCTCTCATCCTTCTCGGTGAAATTTGATCGCTTCAGGCGCACAATTCGCGCAGCCTTGGCTTCATCTGCTCCAGACAGTTTGCTGAGCTGTTCGTCTATATCTGCACCGCAGCTCTCAGCTCCCCCAGCCTCCAAGAAGTTCAGAATTTCTCCTGCCAAGCCGCGTGCCAGATTTGCTCTTTGCCGTCTTGGTAAGAGTTTCTCCAAGCTATCGTTGAGGCTTGTGAGCTGAGCCAAGAGTTCTTCCAGAGTTGTCTTGTCTTTGATTGCCCAGCGTAGTTTAGTAGCAAACCTAGTACGGTCCGATATCTCTTTCTCCTTACCAGATTGCTTTGTTGAAATATTCGCCACAGATTCTTTCGACGTTCCTTCAGATGCTCCTAGACTTTGATCTAGACTTTTCATTTTCTTGTTTCCTGCTGCTACTCCATAGCGCTGTCCGATTGATTTCCACTCTTCCAGAGCCTTGTGAATCCTGCCCAGCACCTCGACGGTCAAATCTCGGAGGCCTGGTATGTCGAGATCATCGTCGACAATATCTAGAGAATGATCAGTTCTGGCTTCGGCACCCGCTTCATCACTAGCCGACTCGCTGTCATCCGCATCGCTGTCGGATTTTCTTTCTTGAGCTTGGCTTTTGCTGGTTCCTCGACTAAACCCCAATTCCGTCCCCAAAGATATAACCGAAGCTCTTCAACTCGGAATTGAACATTCAAGGTCATGGCATTTTCACCAATTGCCATTGCAGTATTAGCGTTCGATATCCATGAAGACACGTTTGGAATATCGAGGCGATTGAAGCACCGCCGATGCTGAAACTAATAGGGTCCATCGAGCAAATAAGTGGTGGGATGGTGAAGCTAGGAAGGTGGTGAATGAAGGGCGCGCAAGTTATAAGTACTATTTAAGCCGGTTCTGAAAATGCGACTACGTGCCACGAATGTTTGAATCATCCACTCGTGGCTTCAATTAAAGCCATCGATAGGGCAGAATTCGATTACTAAATAGTCGACATTCAGAACCCTGCCTGCGCATGCGGCTATGCTATGCAGGTGAGGATACTAGTCTCCGTTTCGGGCAAAATCCCACTAGAATCAGGTTTGTATTCAAAATATCATTTTCATTTCGGACATTATTTCATGGCTAGTTGTCACTCCAACACACCTTGGAACTTTCTCCGCTCTAAGTCTTGCGATGGCTTCTTGGATGGAGAGCTTCTCCTATAAAGAGTACCCTGTTCACTTCAAATTGATCGAGGATCTTGCTCGTGACACTCAATATACCATTGCGACGCACCCAGTTCTAGAGCGACCACGCCAGAAAGCTTTAAATACCAAGCAGTTCAAACAGATTTCTCGCGATTATTGTATTTTGCAATCTCCTGGCAAAACATCATGGCAGAAAAAGGATTCGCAGGAGAAACCGGCAATGCGAATATTTCACTCGGACATTATTCAAGTCCCTTCAGATGGAGCTTTTGACACAGTGGAATGGAAATGGAACAGCATGCATAAAAAGGGTTACCTGGCCCGTTGGTATCTTCAAGGCATGACGAGAACGAATGTCGACAAACTCTTCAGAACGCACTTCCAACTTGACAATTCCATTAAGTCACGAGTCAACCGCAGATCACTGGCTTCCCGGGTTTGCTACGTATAACGTGGAAGTGAAACAAGACATTTGGGAGGCTCGAGCCGTGTTGTTCTTTGATGGGAATCTCTAAACATCTCTTCAATCTATGAATCATCGTCTCGGTGATCGCGATCGTCGCAATCGCCGCCGAGGATTCACATATAAGATGCTAGGGGAGCATTATCTAGCACTCTGGAGATCGAGATGGGCGGCGGAAGGAGGACTGCAAGCCTCTGCAAATGGTCGAGATGTTGTGTCTTCGACATCGGGCAAGCATGGTGGCCTAGAATTCGTGGATCATGATCATCAAAGTACGGTGCCCAAGTCTCGAGGGCGAAAGCGTAGGGCAGTCTTGAGAAGTATCCGTGCCACGTCTTCTAAACAGGTAAGAAGACTATCTGAACTCAACGAGCAATGACATAACGCGTGTAAAACAAGAACTATGTTTTGGACACCAACCCTGTGTATACCTCGAAAGGCGCCGAAATCACATTACGCATCGATCGGGGTCGACTCAGGAAGCGAGAACGACGAAAGAAAATCAGCCAGCCAAAGAAATCAGCAGTTATAAAACTGGACAAGAAAGTAGCGGATATAAGCACCCCGCAACCGCGGCATGAATTTGAGTCCCGGAGCACGACGAATGGCGAAAGATGGGCCTTCGACAGTGGAGAAATTGGGGTCAAGAACTTGACCAACCAAGTGTCAGCTGCTCTTGTTTTGGACATCGATCCACTAGAGTCTTGCGATTCTTCTCTTTTGGATGATGACTGCCCTCAGGGTTCCGAGTCAGACCCACAACACAATAGCAAAAGAGTTGCCAAGCTTCCCATCATAACAATTCGGTCGTTAGAAGACCCAGGCCATCAAGTATCCTCATCAAAACGCTTCCATCTAGTCTCCTTCTACAGGGAGAATGTCCCAGATGACCGCGACCATAGCGAGACCAAAAATGAGAGTGAATATGCCTACAAATCTCCTCAATTCAGGGACTCCCAAGTCCACATAGCAGACCTGATTGACCAAGTCAGATTCTTCGGTGCTGCAGGGTACACGTTCAGAGGCTTCATTTCAACTGTTGACTGCAATCCTGGCGCCTTGATCCCATCCGTGGTCTCTACGCATCAATCTTCCTTGATGGAGCCATCAACAATAAATGGGCGACATATTTACTGGCAGAAGTTTGCTGTGCTGCTCCTCGGGTTTCCTTCTGGAGTCTTGCCGTATTCTGAAGAATATGGTATCACTCATACTTGTCCAACGCTGTACTTCAGAGAGAATAGATGGGGCTGCTTCGACGTCGACAACGTCTCGCATGACTCGCGGCCGAGATGGCGGGCGGCTTGGAGATTCGAGGTATGTGTACCAACTCTTTCTTCCATCAATAACTCCTACAGTGTTTTGCGGCCTTCTCCAAAAAAGCCCAACGCTCCTTATGCTGGAGAGAAAAGCAGCACTCACTATGGTTGACTTATAATGTCTCACGCTGGCTGGCACATTATAAATTCGTGCCGCTTTTCCTGTCCACCGCAAGCCTTCCTTCTTTTTATGGAGACAGCCGTAAAACACTGTAGGGGATAATGTGGAATCGTGCAAGTGCTCACTGATTTAGTTATTCCGTCCAGGGTCAGAGGCATGTGAGTGTAAGTTCGGCAAGGTCCTCCACGACGTCGACACGTGCAGGTACATGAGTTGCGACTCTTTACACTCGAACGAGCCATATGATAGCAATTCTTTTCATGATGAGGTAAAAAAAAAAGCTCATCCAGTTATGCCCATGATTTCATCGTACGATGCGGACACTAATCGTGAGTAGGTCCTTTCAAACCTATTATACTACGCGCACAAACCGTACGAGTTTCTAGAAGGGATCGAAGACCATTTGCACAAGTATTATCGACCTCGAAGGTGTTTCCGACGACGATGAAGCTGCAAACGAAAAGAATGCTGAAGGTGCTATCGAAACCTTGATGGAAGCCCAGATTCCCCCAAATGCCCTAGATCCGATCCGAGACAATGATCTTCGAAATGCTAATGTACTCGAAGAGAGGGAGAAAATGGCAGAGAGAACTTTTGAGATCGGAATTTGTCACCTGATGGGATTGGGAGTCCCAAAAGATATCGAGCGAGGGATCAAGACAGTTGTGACAGCAGCGAAACATGATTGCAAGAGAGGCCGGGCGCTAACAACTGCTTTAGCTGCAAGCTATGGAGTGGAAACAAACGTGCCCGAGGAGGTCTTGGGAAAATGGTCATTTGAGACCGCCACGCATGGCTCTATAACTGCTCTTCGTGAGTTACGGATTCGGTTTCCAGAGAGGTATCAAGAGGTGCTGGACGCAAAGCAGAACGCATTCGATCCACGACATGCAGATGTTCTGAATTACCACCAGCATATCTTGCCCCATTTCAATCTTGAAGATACTCATGTTCTCTCAGAGCAAATTCAGTCAACTCTTCTGACGCTGAGGGACGAGTGGCAACACGAAAAGGGTTCAAACGATACCATTCAGCACCAAGATCTATATGCAATGATTGCGAAAACGAATTTGGATGGTAAGAAACCCTCTTATTTCGTACTAGGCTCACTGCTGCATTTTGCATCCTTATTCGGACTCATCGATGCGGTCTTGTTTTTTCTGGATGCTGGGTATGACATTGATGCCCACGGCTCGCATCCGTCTTTTCGCACCCCTCTCCTCTGCGCATTAAGTCGAGGCCACTCCGCAGTGGCAAAGGTATTAATTAACCGCGGAGCAAACTGCGAACCCCTCATCATGTGGAGTGAGACAGATAAGTGTTCTACTCCCAGTCCATTACATCATCTGGTCAATGTCGAGAATGAAGGGGAGATGAAAGAGTTGGCGCAGCTGCTTGTGAAGAGAGGTGCAGATGTCAATTGCAAATGTAGTGTCGAGAATTTGAAATGGCAGAATGCCAGCGACATTCCAGTCTTGAGAGGGCGCTCTGTCACGCCGCTTAGATGGGCTGTTCTTCTCGAGAAGACCAAACTGGTCAAAGTTCTCTTGGGTCTAGGATCGAAGTTTGCTTATCTTGAGTATCTGGATACCTCGCAAAAAGAGGGTGATAGGAGACCCGAGAGTCGGAAAGGCTGCTTATTGGAAACGCCATGTACGGATCCAGACATCCTTGAAATGCTGGTGATGTTCTTTGCTCGAGCGCGAGTACCTGGACTTCCCGACGACTTCCAAGCTACACCATTAGGGCTTCTCATCTCCGAAGACGATGGCCCCGAACGTCGGTTACGGCCAGGATTTGAGGATTCGAACAAGGTCATAGAAGCCATCAGACTACTCTTGGACCTGCAATCAGGATATAAAGATATTCTCTTGTGGCCTGCTGTCCGCCATGACGATATGGACGTTGTCACGTTCCTCCTTGGGGATCTTGGGTGGTCAATAAAGACTCGATGGCAAGGCCTGGCGCCTTTACATACTGTTGTGCTCTATGGTCGAACCAAAATTGTGCGACATCTATTTGAGAAGGGCGCTGATGCAACAATACTCAGAGCGTCGCCATCTTACTTGCATGCACCGCATAATGCTACATGTAAGAAGTCCCGATACAGAGCTGGAGCTCCTAGACCTCTTCTCTGATTCTGCAATTGATATCAATGCAAGAGAAGTTGTCGACGGGCTGACAGCTCTTAATATGGTAGTGCGAAACAGGAAACTCGCAGCTGTTAGATTTCTCCTTCAGTTAGGAGCCAGTACTAGCATCCCAGTCAACGACAAGCTCCAAACTCTTTCCTCTGCCCGAAACGGATACCTCGAAAACGTCACTAGCAAACCGCTGATATTCTCCAAAAACCTCACTATTCTCGGAGAAGTCATAATCCAATACCTGCAGGATGAGTACTACAGCGCTGCCTACGTAGCCGACCTCCTGGTCCTCCTGCTCGATACAAAACCCCATATCCTCTCGGCAGAAGACCTCATTATAGAACATTGGAAATGGCATGACTTTACTGCATTTACTAGCCATGGCCCGGGCCACAGATCCCAATGACCAAACCCTTCATAGAGCTACGCGGCCTACGTTCAGCGGCCAGGAGGTCAAACCACCCATACACACGCCCACAACCACCCTCCTCCAGCTCGTCCTTTCACGAATCCCAAACACCCTAGTCGATTTAAAAGACTCCCACGGACGACACACCCCTCCACTACGCCGCCGCCGCCCA
>QGML01000666.1:0-14884 GCA_007825375.1 Lachnellula willkommii | reverse complement strand
TGTGCTGGCCGTTGCACTGAGCACTGAGCCTTGAAATGATACCACACCTTTGCGTATCTTGTACTTTTGTCAAATCAAAGCCCCGGCTTGGCGGCGAGTGGCAGTGTGGGGAAAGGGGAAGTATTGGTTGGCTTGGCTTGGGAAGTAGGAACGGGTAATCTCTTGCACTATCTAGTATGTCTGGTTTGAAGGCAGTAGAGGAACGGGAAATGAATAGAACCATACAACTCTCGCTATCAGTGCCAATTCGCCTTATGCCCCCCTCCAGGATACACGCCCCAAATCCCCGTACGCTCGTCACCCTCACCGTCCATCATGTATTCCACGTCATTAACAAACGGCCAGAGAGGTATCGTATCAAAAAATGCTGGATAAATGTCTAGGGTGACAGCATTAATATGCTGTGCAGTCAACTCCTTCCGAGATGCGCCATCCGAGTTTCCTCACTGGTCCTCGATGCCGCTCTCATTCGATTCCAAATCGAATCTCCCCTTATTGTACTTGGCTAACGATTTCGCTTGCACGTGATAGTGATTCAACCATTTGTTGACATTCCTTTCTCCGACGGACGGTGTAATCGCTCTCCTTGAGAAGGTCATCTAACGAATCGGTTCTATACATGTTCTCGAGGAGTTCTCGTTGCATTTCATCCTTTGTGAATCTATGTACTGTCAGCGGGCTGAATGAGCTGTGGTTCCTGATTACTCACTGGACGAGGTTCAACATAATTGCTTTCGGTACCATGTCAATCATAGTTCTCCTCACGATGTTATAGTATGAGTTGATGAGGAGTTCTATCTTTGTTAGCATATATTTCAGAATGGGGCCAATGTGAATTACTGATGACTTCGACCTCAATCCCTTCCCTCTCTGACAAATGACCAGATGCTTTCAGAGAAGGTGGTGGTGCTTCCATGGAAGCCATCTTCTTCTTATTTCTCGAGGCAAAGAAACTCCCGAAGAACCCTCCGTTCTGATCGTTCATAGGATCCAGGGTTGGGCTGGCCGCGCGCACTGGAGTTGCTGAAGCAGGCATGGGCTTTCCGGTCTTAGGGTCCACCTGGACTGGCTTTGCTGAGGAATGCTTCTCGTTGACAATTGCCATAGCTCTATGGCCATTCAAGAAATCGGGATGCCCGGTATTAATGTAGCAGGCTTCCATGGCAACCAGATCTTTGACTAGCTTGTTTGTTGGATCCATAACTTTCTTGAAAAAGCTTATGACAACTGCGTGGAACTTCTCCTTCATTGCAGGATATCGTCTGAAGAATTGCTTGTTAAGCAGTTGAGAGAGGATTCGAACAAGCTCGTCATAGACCAAAGACACACACTTCAGACTGGGGTCTTCTAAACGCTTGATCTGTTGCTTAACGATAAGTTCAAACGCAGTGGTGCCAACGAAAAGAGCCGGCGAAGATCCAGAGGAGTTGTAAAGGATGGTTCTGATGTCCATATCTCTGACTTGGTCGAAGGGGTCCACAGCTTTAACACCATTGGAGTAGAGCTCGTGGAAAACAAAACTGATTCTGGCACCTCCAGAAAGCTCGACACTCGAAAGCTCCGTGCTGTTTCCCTCGAGAACTGTCCTCCATTCGTTTGAGAATTCCGTGATGATATTAAGAACAATGTTTGCGCTGTTTCCAAGCATCGAATCACCTAAGCCTTGAAGTTCTGTCGTATATTTCAGCAGCGAGGCTGATATGCGTGCCTTGATATCTGGTAGAGTTTGCTTAATGTGCATCATCAAGATAAGGTTCAGCTTCCTCGCTAAATATGGAGTTCCGCAGTACGAGCTCTTGTTGCGGTATGCCTTGTGGTTCTCAAAGAAGTTCTTCTCGTTTTCCAGCGCTGCTGTGATTGCCTTCTTGTTGTCGATATCTCTCTGCCCACGGTTGACAACTGGAACGTATCCTAATCGTAGGGGGATGATTCGGCCAGCCAAGATATCTACCACGTCGGTACCGTCGTCCATCAAATCGACCTTTGTTAGAACACCAATTGTTCTTTGACCCTCTGGATCGACCTCTCGTGCAAGCTTCAACCCATCAGAGTTGGCCAAATCAGTGTTCGCTCCAGTAACCGCAAGGATGATCGCATTTGGCTTGCTGATTTGCTTCAGCACCATCTCCTTGATTTGCCTCTCAATATCTCTAGGTTGGTCTCCAACTGGTACCTTTGTAAGACCGGGTAGATCGACGAGGGTAAGGGTAAGGACGTTCGGGGAGTATATTCGTAGGTTGATGGGCGCGGGAGAGATGCCCTGGTTGCGACCAGTCTTTGCCTCGGTCTCCTTGACAATCTCATCTCGAATCTTGTTGAAGTCGTAAAACTTCTGGCCAGGAATATGTAGGAACTCGCCCCACTCATCAACATTTGCCTCCTTATCGGTCACAGTGGACACCTCATCCTGCGTTCCATTTGTCTGCGTCCCCGCCGCACGGTTGATAAGTTGAAGAACGAGTGGTCGTCTGGTCACAATCCCGGTTCCTCGAGGTAAACTATGTCTTTGTGTTAGCACTAGCCTATATCAAGGCATGAGGCAGCTGTACAAGTCTCTTCCCACTATGTTTTCCAGCACGGAACTTTTTCCACTCGACTGACTCCCAACCACCACTATTTGGGGAAGATCGATAGGGTTTTGAACACCGACAGTGGTGAAGACATCTTGAAGCTTGTTTACTAGCCTGCAGGGTCTGTTAGCAAGAGAGCGCAGAGGGGGAGGACATTCAGGGGATCTAACGTTATAAGGGACGGATCCGAAATACCGCCTTGCGCGGACGCGGACACGGACATGATGGTAGAGGTGTATCTGCGAGGAGTGCTGTTTGATGTGGTGTATGTGAGGTTGTAAAATAGTGTACTCGCAGGAGCCAGAAAGGAGGTCTAATGTGGAGGGGGTCGAGTAGATTGTCTCGTCTCTGTCGAATTTCAGGAGGCTACCTACGCAACTTAGCTTGGCGTCGTTTGTTTGAATCTGTGGCTTGACACAGGGATCAGCTGCGCCACAATTTGCGTCGAAACCTGGCCTGGTGGATCTTCAGATATTCCACTCTTGGCTTGGGTTGAGATTTTGGATGTTTTGTAAGGACCTAAACTTCATAAACGGATATCTTAAGACTTTGAGTGAGTCGCTCTTTTCTGTTGCTCTTAAAATTGTATGATTCAAGTCTCAAACTCTCATTAATATAGGTGTCCGTGACTGAAGTCAGTCCCACCACCTAATCTCATTCACCCCTCCTCTCTGTATCTAAAATGCAGCCTTGATTCGTCATTTCAATAGAATCAATGCCTGGGATTTCTCAAGGCAACCTTCATACATATCATTTTACCTCATCCTCATAGTCTCATGGTTGAGCTTACGATTCAACACGCGTCTTATCTTCAGGCTACTACGAGTAGGTACTGTACCTCCGTACTTAAAGTTCTCTGAGCACGTGCGGACTTCACTATTGACAACTAGCCTAAGCCCCGCCCCTTTACAATCGACTAACGCTCGCTAGATATCGGCACCCCTTTGATTTTAGTCGTTCGGGTCATCCTATTCCTGAGAATCGGCCTGGACCGAAAGTCACTTTCACACCCTCAGCCATCATGTCCATGACAATAACAGTAATCGGTTCACTTAACACCGACTTGGTAACACTCACTCCTCGGGTCCCCTCAGGGGGTGAGACCTTGACTGCGACTTCATTTAGCACGGGGCCTGGTGGTAAAGGTGCAAACCGTAAGTAAAGTCCCTTTCATAAGTATAAAAGCCCCATCCCTCATGCTAACCCCACAACCCAGAAGCCGTAGCATGCGCGCGTCTCTCCCGCCCAAACCCCACGGCCCCCTCCTCCATCACGGTCCGCATGCTCGGCTCCGTCGGCGCCGATGAGTTCGGGCCCTCCCTCACCACATCCCTCCAATCCTCCCTCATCGACACATCATCCATCACCGTCGTAGAAGGCCAGTCCACCGGCGTCGCCGTGATCCTCGTCGAAGAAACCACCGGCGAAAACCGCATCCTCCTGTCGCCCGGTGCAAACTACTCTCTGCTCCCCTCCTCATTTGCCTCGGTCTCTTCTCTCGGCGTGCCCAAGCCGGATTTGGTGATCCTGCAGCTGGAGATCCCACTCGAGACCGTGTTGCAAATTATCAAGACGGCGAAAGAAGCAGGCGTGGATGTGCTTCTGAATCCAGCACCGGCTGTCAAATTACCTGAAGATGTGTTCAAGGGATTGGGACATCTGATTGTCAATGAATCTGAAGCTGCGATCTTGACATCCCGCTCTGTTGCCGATGTTGAGGCTGAGGGCTTTGATTGGGATGTCGTTACGTCTGAATTCCTGTCTAAAGGCGTGAAGAACGTTATCGTTACATTAGGTTCAAAAGGAGCTTTCTTTCAGAGTTCGGGGATGGAAAAGGGCATTTCTGTCAAGGCGGAGAAAGTAAAGAAGGTTGTCGATACAACAGCGGCAGGCGATACGTTTGTTGGTGCGTATGCAGTAAGCGTGGTGCGGAAGGGGGGTGTGGTGGGGGAGGAAGATGTAAAGGGCGCTTGTAGAGCTGCGGGACGCACGGTGGAAAAGGAGGGGGCGCAGAGCGCGATCCCTTGGGCTGATGAAGTGTAGTGGACAATATATGTAAAAGTTTATCTTAAATTTGTTCAGATGGAGTAGCATTCGCTCGCTCTACATACACCGTCCCTTTCCTCGCTCTACCTGAGTGCCATTGATTCTATTCGCACTACCTTCCTCGTGTCTAAACAGCCATACGAGAGTAAGAACTCCAGTCCGCTTGCATTGATCAATGCCCGAACACCGTAGATAAATGCCCCTATCAGAATACGTAGGAAATCCAGTCTTGCAAACCCTTTGCGCCGATATACCAATCATGCCATGCTGCTCAAAAGTGTTTGTGGGCTATTTACTACCAGCCGTTAGATTCTGGTCGTGCAATTTTGGAGGTTGGGAGGGCGGTGCCTTCGTTGGACCATCTGGGAAGCTTGTCAGTAAATTTTTGAAATTGGTGTAGGGGGGAAAGGCGTGACGTACATTCGGACTTTCTCGTCGTCGCCGCATGAGGCGAACATGCATGGATTTGTTGGGTTCCAGGATACCGCACTGCAGCACCCCCCAGGATGACCGTCGAGCTCTTTAATCAGTTGGCCATTCTCTCGGTGCCAGATGTACACTTTGCCATCTGAAACAAGTCAGTATTAATTGCAAGACAGCTAGAAACCGGAACATACCAGCACTCCCAGTAGTCACAAAGCTCTCATTAGCACCACCATATGTGGCTCTGATAACATCTTCCCCACCTTGATTCCCAGCTTTGAATACCTGAATAGGACCCTCGGTCTGTCTCTCCAGATCTAAGATCTGAGCTTCGCCATCCTTCATGTTGACTAATAAAGACCGCGAGTCTTGACTTATGCTTACTGATCTTAACCGAGATTTCATCTTCATCTCAAACACAGGCTCTCGTGTTATAAAGTTATAGCCATAAATATGTGTGTCGTGATCCATGGCAACCAACCAGCGGCCATTTGGAGTGATGGCAATATCTTGTATTCGATGGTTTCGCCCCCAGTCGTAGACTTCTTCTCCATTGAGATCGTATTGGCATAAATTACGCTCATTTGCGAGGCATCCAACCACAAATGTCTGTCCATCTGGAGCCCAAGCACAACTGGTGGAGGGCTCCCCAAAGCGAGGTATTATAGCTTTGATCGTTCCGGTCTGTATGAAGAGGTCAGCAACCATCAAATACGGTTCAACCTCTGACGCTTACATTGACATCCCATAAGCGAGCCTTCCTGTCCTGTGAGCATGTAACCATCATTGAATCATCTGGACTCCAGGCAAAAGATGCCACCCCTTCTTCATGGTCCGAGAGAACACGCTGGACTTCGAATGACCCTACATCATATATTATGACAGAACCGTCTCCGCCGCAGCTTGCTAATCGCAAACCATCATTCGAAAATTTCACTAGCCACACTTGACTGGCATGCTTAGTGAGCTCAAGAACGGGCTGCATAGGAAAGTTCGTGGCGTCGCACTCGTGGTCTTGGTATAATGATGGAGAGGCCGCTGTGTTATGATATAGACAGCTCGATATCTGATTTCGTTTTACTTGGTCCAGTAATATAGCCAGTCGACGTTCAGGTAACATGACTGAAGGGGATATACATTCTAGATTTTGTCAGTCTTTATATCTATTATCTGGGTCAGGGAATTCACTTGAAAGTTCTGAAAGAAGGGTATGCCGTGATTCGCCTTGGGCGCCGTCCCACCCTGCCTTAATTTTGAGATCCTCGGTAGATTGGCACATTAGTAGGCTGTTTGAGTTAGTTTGTTCTGAATATATGCTATGTATGATAACCTACCTTGAAAGCTGGTGGAGTCTGGCAACGTCCTGGTACAAGGGCGTCAATTCTAAACGCAGAACCGATAAAGCTCTGCTAGTTTCTTGCTGTTCCAATAACTCCAGAAATTTTTGCTGCCTTAGACCAAAGCGCATAGCATTCTCGTCCATGTTATCTTGCAAAGCCAGGCCGTTCCCGTTGATACTGACACCGCCTTCATCTGTTGAGCGCCCAAATAACAAGTCCTCGGCTTCAGTCCAACCACCCTGTAAGACCGCGGTTCGAAAGGCTGCAACCGAAGGGTTCTCAAGATCATATCCACTTTCTTGGCTAAGATTTAAAGCGCTGCCATCATATCCCAAGTCGGTCAAAGCTTGTATTAAAATCCTTGTCACTTCTTCTCGATCGTGTCCAAAATATGATGGTCTCAGCTTGCCACTTCCAGCGGAGTGCCCATTTGTATTCGAAGAGCCATTCATGGCTAAGGGAGATTTTCGCATTCCATTTGCAGAATTCGAGACTGCGGCCTTATGTAGAGGGGATGGGCCCGATCCATTTGAGAATGGCCTCGAAGTACCATTGGAACTGCTACTCTCGGCTTCTGCTCGCATTCTAGAACCCTGTCGTCTTCTCTTTGTGCGGTGCTCGTTCTCAGCCTGATGTTCATCCACCGAGCCCCTAGGACTCTCGTGAATGTCTGGCTGGGCTTCCGAAGTTGGAGAGAGATCTCGACGGCGACGACGGCCGAGGATCTGGGACGAAGAGGGTATTTGGGCTTCTGGGAAGCCTTGTAAAGGGGTTACTATCTGGGCAGAGATAGAGTCTTGTCGGGTTGTTTGCTGTAGTATTTGGTCGTTTGTGTTTGGGGCTGAGATTGCTGTGCTGGGAGGTGGGGAGGGGGAAATCGGGGTGGATTGGAAGGCGGAGTTGATGGGGGATGTAGCAGGAAATTCGGAATCGTCTGCCAGGACGACTTCTGCGGGAGTGCCGCTGGTGAAGTAGTGTTTCAAGAGACGTCCCTGGAGACTGCTTGGTATATCTTCCAGAAACTGTATATTGTTGGTCTGATGAGGTTGTACTCCGAAGTAGGTAGAACTAAAGGTGGATGTGGAGCAAGTAGTGTGTGCCTGAACCGTAACGCTATAGGCTTTCGGGAAATAAATATGGTAGATACAGTACCTTCCTTGGCTCAGTCAGACGGGGCGTGGATATCAAACCAAATCACGTCCAAAGCTATCGAGTTCGTGGTCGCGGTCATTCTTAAGACATGGATATGGGGCTTAAGTGAAGTCAAGTGAAGTTGTGGCGGGAGGGTGCGGTTTGTCCCCGACCCCGATTGATGTCGATAACCCCTTGCCCACCGTAGCTAGGCTAGGTTACAGTACTCTGTAATCCGTATCGTGACAATCAGCAGCCATGTGATGCGTGATGTGATATAGATTGGAAGTCATATGCGGTTTTTGATATTGTATTAAGCACAAAATTGATTACCTGCCCAGGTGTTCCTAGGTATGTTCCATGGGAATTACAGTAATGTGTACCTAGGAAGTCTTTTGATTTACTGTACTGTAATTTTATGAGTAATCGAGGTATTATCGTGAGCGGTGTACGGAGGAACATGTTGCCGTACTGTACTCTTTTGGTGGGGGAGCTCCATCGTAACTACATACCCTGCCACCTTTCCTTCAAAGCCGCTAAAAGCTCTCCCGTACTTCTTCCCAACCCACCGCCTCCTACAGTCAGCAGCTCCACCAAAGCTTCGATATCTAGACCACCGTCAATTGCGCCTCCTCTGTGTCTGTGGGTTGATGAATGTTGGCTTTCGACCCCGTCTGCGAGCTAGAACTTCACTATACAACCTCATCCACAACCGGAGCATTGATCAACTGTCCCAGCATCCACACCATAGCTACCCAGAAGAGTTGCCTCCCCTACCCTCATCGCCCCCAACTCCACTCAAGTCTGAGGAGATAGTATTTATAGCAGAACCCGCCAAGATGCCCCCAAAGAAGGAAGCAGCTAGAGATGAAGATGGCGAGGAGCAATATGGTACGTTGACGCTTCTGGAGCTTGGGGAATTGGGGCTAACAATAGCTGCATAGGCTCCATTTACTCGGTCTCTGGGTATGTATATCTTATATAAATCCTGGTCTGGTTACTGATTCGTGGCAGACCCGTCGTGGTGGCAGAAAACATGATTGGTGTTGCTATGTACGAATTGGTGAGCTCCCAGCTCTTGGAGGCCTTGAATAATAGCTTATACATTATCCCAGGTCAGAGTCGGTCACGATAACCTTGTAGGCGAAGTCATTCGAATCGAAGCAGACAGAGCTACAATTCAAGTTTACGAAGAGACTGGTACGGAATATATAATATTTAATGGAAGAGGGTGCTGATGATTTGTAGCGGGTGTAACTGTAGGAGACCCTGTCCTTCGAACCGGAAAGCCTTTGTCGGTTGAATTGGGTCCTGGATTGATGGAAACGATCTATGATGGTATTCAACGTCCTCTCAAAGCTATTGCGGAAACCTCAAACAGCATTTATATTCCTCGTGGTATTTCTGCTCCCGCGTTGAACAGGGAGAAGGTCTGGGACTTCAAGCCCATAATGAAGGTTGGAGACCATATTACTGGTGGAGATATCTGGGGTACCGTCTGGGAAAACTCTCTGTTGAACGACCATAAGATCCTGCTGCCACCTCGTGCGAGGGGAACAATCACTCGTATTGCGGAGAAGGGAGGCTACAAGGTTGACGAAAAGATCCTGGAGGTGGAATTCGATGGAAAGAAGACGGAATACAGCATGATGCACACATGGCCCGTCCGTGTACCCCGCCCAACTACCGAGAAGCTTGCAGCAGACAAGCCATTCGTTGTCGGCCAACGAGTTCTGGATGCCTTGTTCCCCAGTGTTCAGGGCGGTACTGTTGCTATTCCAGGAGCTTTCGGTTGTGGCAAGACTGTCATTAGTCAATCTGTATCCAAGTTCTCAAACAGTGACATTATTGTCTACGTTGGATGCGGAGAGCGTGGAAACGAGATGGCTGAAGTCTTGATGGACTTCCCTGAGCTTTCAATCGAGGTCGATGGCCGAAAAGAACCTATCATGAAGCGTACTACCCTTATTGCCAACACCTCGAACATGCCTGTCGCGGCTCGTGAAGCTTCCATCTATACTGGTATTGTAAGTTCAAACTCCTATACACAAAAGCTACATTTTCTGTGCGAGCTCCGGAGCCGAGAGTTGTGTCAGGAGCCAAAGAAATGGTGTTCCGCAGTATGGGGAATGCCGGCTCCTAAGACAGCTCCTAAGCTCTTTAGCTACTTGGACCGGCTTGCTTTTTATCATGCTAATTCATTCTCTTAGACGGTGGCTGAATATTTTCGTGACCAAGGCAAGGACGTTGCTATGATGGCTGATTCTACATCTCGTTGGGCCGAGGCTCTTCGTGAAATTTCCGGTCGTTTGGGTGAAATGCCTGCTGATCAAGGTTTCCCTGCTTACCTGGGTGCTAAGTTGGCTAGTTTCTATGAACGTGCTGGAAAGGTTCAGGCTCTCGGTAGCCCAGATCGCGAAGGCAGTGTCAGTATTGTCGGAGCCGTCAGTCCTCCCGGTGGTGATTTCTCAGATCCCGTCACTTCCAGTACTCTGAGTATTGTTCAAGTCTTCTGGGGTCTCGACAAGAAGCTCGCTCAACGAAAGCATTTCCCCTCCATCAACACGTCCGTCAGTTACAGTAAATACACCACTGTTCTAGACAAGCACTACGAAAAAGACTACCCCGAATTTCCTCGCCTCCGAGACCGTATCAAGCAGCTCCTGACTGACTCCGAGGAGTTGGACCAGGTCGTGCAATTGGTCGGCAAATCTGCTTTGTCCGACCCTGACAAGATTACGCTGGACGTCGCTGGTTTGATCAAGGAGGATTTCTTGCAACAGAACGGTTACTCTGACTACGATCAATTCTGTCCGATCTGGAAGACCGAGTGGATGATGAAGGCTATGATGGGTTTCCATGATGAAGCACAGAAGTCTGTTGCCCAAGGCCAGAGTTGGAACAAGGTTCGTGAGGCTACTGGTGACATACAATCGCAACTCCGAAGCATGAAATTTGAGCTTCCTAGTGAAGGCGAGAAAGCGATCACCAAAAAGGTATGTGAGAAGTTCCTTTATTTTGAGATTTAGCTAACACGTTATAGTACGAGGACCTACTCCAAGGTATGACGGATAAGTTCGCTGCAGTTACGGATGAGTAGATATAACGAGACGGGACAAAATGAGATTGACTGAGGTTGCATTGCTTGCTTGGGGTTGTTACAAAGTACTCTTGAGTGATGGTCGATAGATGGGAATGCCAACGTTGTAGTATATATTTCATATGGAACTTCACAATGCATTCTTCAGTATCCTGATCACAGGCTTCCCTGTCCTCATTGCCTTTCTACGATTTCTAGCAGGCATGTTTTCGAGCCAGAAGGCCTGAGACTTTGCTAAAGGGTTAATGTACACATTATCCTAGCTGCTCCTTCCTATTGCTCTGTCTTCTTGAGACTAGCTCCACGCTACCGTATCAGTTAGGATATAGGACCAGTCCCCAGCAGAAGACCATATAGTTGACTTTTAATGTCCCACGCCAGCTGGCACATTATAAATAAGACTATATCCTAGCTAAGGTCTACCCCCTCGGGAAAGTTACTAGACCAGACCAGGTCCTTTATATTAACTAATACGGTAGGCCTTTAAAAGCAGTGTCTGTGCTCAGTCTGCACTTCCTATCTTTAATTAATATCACAATTATTAATGTTTCTACCTCCCTCCATAGTTCTGCTTCGTTTCGCAAACAGCCCAGGAAGTTTCCTGCTAGCTCTGTTACCCGTTCGGTTTCCTCACAGATCAATTGATTTTACTCTGGAATTACTGTAGTATGTGGAAATGTGCTTGGTTGTGCGCAACTTTCTGCATACTGCTGAACGCGCGCTGCTCTGCCTCTTCCCAGAGCGTCCCCTACCTACATGCATTGTTCTTGTGGACCTCCTGGCTCTCAGTGTGAGCCATATCAATATTCTGACAGTGCAATCATTTGTTTTGACTCGTTCTTTCAGCTGAGTGCGAGCGTACCTTATATTTGAATAGTACATAGTTCGGTATTCTTCTACATTGGCGTATACTATGAATCAATAGCCTTGAATCTCAAACTTGTTCATCCCCATCTCCTAAAAGGCGATAAGAATTTCTGCTGTTTTTCAGATGACTGGACAAACCACCATTCAAGCACAAGAGCAATCACCACCACTGGTCCAACAATTTCAAAGAATAATGCGATTGACGGCCCAGGACTCAGCTCCACCACATTCATCCCGAATACAGATGCTATCAAGCTGACCGGAATGAAAACCCAAGCTGCAAGTGTCAAGCGATTGACCCTTTTAGACTCTGAGATTGACTGCTCACTTGCTTCCAGTGACAGCCGACTTGCTTCCAGAGAGAGAATAGCCACCTGGTCCATTAGGTTATCATGTAGCTCCTGAAGGCGTTGTAAAAGATATTCGAAGTCTTCGTTTAGCGATTTTTGTAACTGGCATTCTTGGAGTTGTTTAATACTGCGTAATGCGAATCGGATGTCTTTCGATATCACTTGCGTATGTCGCATAAGTTTAGGGTAATCATGATATTCAATGACCCCCAAAAGTGTAGGGAACTCGTCTCGTGCGCTCTCATATATAGTATTCAGACGCTCAAGACGCCTTGCTAGTTCTGAGGCCATAATAGTGCCCAGGGGTAGTACGAACTCAATAGGATTGGATAATGCACTCGAAATTGCGTTTCCATCCAAATGATTGAGTGTCTCGAACCAGAGGTTTGAAATAGATGCAAGAGGATCTTGAAACGAATTGCCATCTCGAAGGTAAATGAACACTACTCGTCAATTAGCTGACGCAATCACGACCTACATCACCACAAGCTTACCAACAGGGCAATCTTCAGTATAAGAAGAGTTATGGGATGTGAGCAACATAGCGGACAGTGCATTACCATAAGCTCCAAAACCATCATGTCCCAAGTCAGGAGGCCGCGGACAAGTTCTAAGTTCGAACGAAACAGTCTCAGAGGGCAGTTGGAAATCAGGTTCAATGCGTGCTGCTGCATGAAAAGGCCTTAAGAAGGAGCCACACCCATATGCCACGTTCCTCTCAAAGAATCGAGGGTTGATCCCAAAGTGCGTCCCTATCGTTGCAATGAGGTCGTAATCCACCCCGCCGCAGGGGCTTTCATAGCTCAGCACCACCAAGCGACACTTCGTCTCCGGATCTATTCGCTGTTTCAACCTAGGCAGCAACTGTGAGGCATAGTGGAAGGTACTGCGTTGAGGTTTTTTGGCTGGTGTATTTGTATTTGCAAACACATCTATAATATGAACCTCCGTCTCATAACGATGTCGTTTAAAAGAAGTCTGTCGCGCATCATCCAATGCGTGTAGCCCCAAACCCTCTCCATAAAGTAGCCCCTCTGGAACAGCGGTAACATTATCGACTGCGGCCGAGTTGAGTGCGATGGGTTCGGAAGCCATTTGGAATACAAGACTATCGACAAAAAAAAAAAGATTTAGAAGAGAAGTCTTGCGATCTTCAAATTCCTCGCAGCCTGATAAATACTCGAGTACTGATGCTAGGGTAAAGAGCCAGTCAGACCTATAGCATCCTATAAGTAGTGGGTTTATAGCGGGACTGTCAGACTTAACTCCTACAGTACATTGCGGGCAACTCCACAATCAATCTTACGCGTACAAGGGCTTATACGGACGCGATTTGGTGGCTGTTCGTACTATTTCCACACACAAGACAAGCCACATCAGATTTGGCCTGTGCGGCTGTAGCGACGTGTCGCGTATACTTCGCGTGCTAATTGTGGAGTTGCCCGCAAAGTACTGTAGGAGTTAAGAAAAAAGCGAGTACACAGTACTATTCCTTTTCTCGTTAGCAGAGCTGAAAATCTGCCTGCATATTAAGTAAGTTCTTATTAGCGAAGGCACCAAAAGCAAAGACTGAAGTCGGCCCAACGTTTCCATTCCGGGAGATAGTTATAACATATCCACGAATATTAACGTCTAAACATCAGGAGCCTTGCGTAGGGTACCAGTACAAAATAAAAGAGCTTGAGACCATACGGCGAACATGTACATAAAACAAGACAGAATTGCAAAGTGAAAGCACAGGAACCATATCACAAGCAGTTTAATTAATATACGCCTCGAAATGCACAACTATCAAAGCCGTTCCGAATATCTTTTAAAAACAAAATCCAAGTTCTAACCACTACAGCATGGCCATGCCATCCTCCTCTTATATATTCCCCGTGATCCCAGGCTGGATGCCCTCTAAAATCTCCATCAACTCCGCATACACCCTCTTCTGCGTCTCGGCCCCTTTCTCGCTCCTGACCCAAGCGCTCGGTTGGCGGATTTTACAGTCGGCCATATAACTGGGTGAATAATTAGGATAGTAATAGAAAATTAAATCAATGGGTTTGTGAAATGTATTCGGAAGGGATAGGTATGAGGGTATGAAACACTTCATCAAGACTCTTGGCACAATTTGTATAAAATAGGTAAGCTTACCACCCGTGACTTTCCTCCCCCGCACTCGCAGCCGCTACCAACGTCCGAGACCCAACCTCGGTGCTGTGCGCAAGGATCAGTTTGCCGATATACGCTGCTACATTGAGCGGGAAGCGCGCGGAACGCATGAGAGCGCTGTGGCAGAAGCCTGGGGTTAGGGTATTGAGGATGATTTTAGGCTTGGTGGATGGGGGTGTGGATGCGGAGGCAGAGAGAGCGGGTGCTAGGCAGCGGATCGTGAGGATCTCGAGGAGTTTGGAGGTGTTGTATTTATCGGGCTGTTCTTTCTGGCCGCCTGTGGTTAGGGCTTCGAAGATGTGTTTTGCGTTTTGCTCTTTGAATGCTGCCTGTTGTGTTTCTGTTAGTTATATGATAGATTTGTGGATAGGATAGAAGAGATGGGATTGGAGGGGAGGTATACTTGTTCGTGAGCATCACTAGCTACAATCGTCAACCTAGGCACAATACCATGCCTCGCCCCCGACTCCCTCAATTTCGGCACAAGCAACAACGCCATCAGGAACGTCGAAATCACATTAACAGCAATCGTACTCTCGTACCCCTCCACCACCTCAAACGTCGGCACCGCAATCCCCGCATTCTCCACCACAACATCCAATCTCTCCAACGTCTCCACCCTCCTACAAAACGCCGCCACGCTTTCAAAAGACGCAAGATCGACTTCCCACACCTCGATCACATCTTCTGCCCGCTTTGTAGATGCGATGATCGAGGCTTTGGCTGCGAGGCCCTTGGAGAGGGTCCGGCACCCGATGATTATCTTGCTGGCGTCCAGACGCGCGAAGTGCCGTGCGGCTTCGAGACCGAGCCCGATGTTCGCGCCTGTTATGAGGATGGTTTGCCCGGTGAAGGGCGTGCTGGGGATGGGGAGCGTGGTGAAGAGTTGGGATTTTA
>QGML01000665.1:0-14920 GCA_007825375.1 Lachnellula willkommii | reverse complement strand
GGCCGTAAAGTACTGTAGGAGTTAAAGTGAGTTCAGGCCTCTTGGGAGCCCTGTAATTGTTAAATCTGAGCTTCTTAAGTGGTGCGGAGTATACATTTATGGGTACAATTCAGGTGGGCTGCCAGACTTTAAAAAAATGCGAGTAAACATAATATTCAAATATAGCTAGTATTACAATGAAGCATTTTTTAGAATATGTATATCATCACTTAGTGATGCAACTATTCACACTAATCTTCTAGCTGTATTACTACCATATTATATCTCTGTATCAAAAGAGCCTTTATGGCTGCTGCCCGGCTCCGAAGCTCAGTAACAAAGGTCTTCCTACTGGAATATAACTGGCACTTAAAGGCTTATGTACGCCTCGAGCGCTAGCTTGAGTTATCCAGACGATTGAGGACTGACCCCGGAGCCGTCCACCCTTGCCATAACTCATGGAATGTCTGGATAGTCCTAGACATCACCGCATCGGTATGTGCCGGGGCTATAATATGCAGTGCAACTAGCTCGTTGGGCAAAGAGAACTCTCTTGTGATAGGACTCACTAAGAGCACTTGCAATACCCTTAATCCTCTAATCCATTCAAGTTGTAAAAAGGTCTCCTAAAGAAGAGAGAGATTGAGCATGGGTTGCCTGTTCATTCTAAATAACGCGTGGCATGGTGCGTAAGCAATCCTTAACAGCAGGAATGGCCTTTTGGATAGCAATAGTATAAGAATCCCGCTCCATTGCTATTGCGAGGGCTAGTCTGACTCTAAGCTCAAATGCCTTGCATTTAGAGGTCTCGCAAACAGAGTCCTAGAATATTGGGTGTCCCGGAAACTCGATGCGTCAGAGTACTAAGTCCAAAATAAAAGGTGTTATCGAGGCAGATGATCATGAAATACCTCCGTATGTCGAGGAGAATGTGCTCGGCTTGCATAAGAGCTACTAGGCTGGTATAATGTGCGCGGGATAGAAGGATCGTAGAAAGAGGAATAAGAATGTGGAAGAACTGCATGATTCATCGAAATGAATTTCTCAACCCTGACCTTCCTACAACGCCCTAACTCCGAACATTTCTTTCACTTCTTCAAGGCTGCAAACCGCTTTGCCAACTCATCCACATCCGGTATTGTCCCCCCAACCGGCCCCTTACTTTGCATCCCCGGTTTCGCACCCGTATCCTTCGTCTTACTCGCCGGCTTCAGGTCTAATGTTCCCTTAACCCTAGGATGTAGGTTATCCGTACTCGGACTCGGCGGATTAACCCTCAACGGACTGCTCGGGCCAAGGTTCCTCGGCGGCGTAGCCTTACTCAACGCCTCCCTCTCACTCGCCTGCTTCCCCCCTTTCCCAGCCGCGGCCGCAATCGGTTCCTCCAACACCTTCTGCGCCTGTCCCCCACTTGGATTCTCATCATCCTCATCCACCTCATCATCCACAAACTCCGGATCCGGCCTCTTCGGCCAATCCACCCCATACGTCCGGGCTATCTCTTCTAGATACCCATTTACGAGCTCAGTTGAAGGAGGTGTGACTTCCAGTTTCTTCAATACCTTCCCACTAACCTTCTCATCACTGTTCTCCATCGCCTGCAGCGCAAACTCTTTGCCATACTTATCACAAAGCAGCGCCCGTACTGACTGCAACTCCTTTACATCCGTCCTTGGTGCTGCATATATGAGACTTTGTACCGCTTCTTCTAATCCCGCATCGCACGTCGGCCCCTCCATGAGTCCTGTTCGCGCGAGCAAGAGTTCGCAGTATAATTCGAGGATTTCGTGGAGCTCGGTCGTTATGTCGGACCGGATTATGTTCTCGACGCGGATTTTAGCAGATTCGATCTTTCCAGACTCGAGGAGACCGGCCATTGCGCGACGCTGTTGCTTGGATACTGCTTCATCTTTTTGTTGGACCATGCGCAGGCGGGCGATGGAGAGCTTGAGCTGTACTTTGAGCTTTGCCTGAAGGGAATGAGGTTACTTTCTGGTATCTTCGGGGGTTGTATTAGGTGTAGATGCAGAGCTTACTATGATGGTAGAAGAGGGCGCCATGTTGTTAATGTGTAGCTTCTCCCCAAACACACGAGGTGTTGAGTTGTATGAAGGTTGACGATGGCGGGGTGATACCAACTATTGTGCCCGATAGCTACGGCTGGTGACAGCGACTAGTTACGTAGTGAACATCCGTAGATTTCAATAGCCCCGCCCCCTTCTACTCTTCTACTCCTACCCACACCCATCATCATGAATTAATGGTCCACTATTCGGCCACAGCTCATCAATTCGCTTGGAATCTTCTGCGCTGACTATAACTGCACCTCAATCCTCCCTCGAAGTCATATTCAGCTTCGATACAATGCCGACGCGCCTATTCTTTCCACGTCATCGTAGGTTTAGGGATATACGGTTTAGGGATATACACAGGATTACCAACATACATACATCATATTCATAATGGAGAAAGTCAAGAAATGCATAAAGAAGGGGGAGGAATGGACCGAAAAACGAGTAGAAGCAATATGGACGAACCTCCTCACAAACCATCTCTGGCAGCGCATGCTGAAGAACACGCTCGCAACCGCAATCGCAGTAACATTGGCCCTCATTCCCGCCGTCGTTCAAGTCTATGGAAAAGCCGCATACCTGACGCCCATTACAACCGTGTTTGGCCACCCAGGAAGACGATTCGGCATGATGGCCGAAGCCCTCGTCCTCGCCATCTCTGGCACACTTGTAGGAGTAGCCTGGTCAACTTTCGGACTCTACCTCTCCTCCCTCATCTACTCCACCGACAAACCCGCCGCCTACACAATCCGCGGTGTCTTTCTCGTTTTCGCCTTAATGCTCCACGGCTTCCTGCGCTCGCATACACCACGGCTCTTCATCTTCGTTCTGCTACTAGTCATTGTGTCTGTTGTGAGTTTGACGAGTACGGCTACACATGTTACGACGATGGCGGTTACGCAGTTGCTATATCCGATTTTGACGGCTGCGGGCGTGTTGATTCTGGTTAATGTGCTGGTTTTCCCGGAGTTTTCGAGTGGGTTTTTGGGGGCCACTACTATTGAGACATTGGGGGAGACGGTAGAGGCTTTGCGGGATACGGGGAGGTACTTTGTTAGTATTGTTCAAGAGGAAGGTGGGAAGAAAGATGTCGAGTCGCTTATTGAAGAAGAAACGACTGCCGAGAAGTCTGAAGAGGAGCCCAGAGCGGAAACAAAGATTTCGTTCACGGCCACAATCAAGAAGCTCTTCCAAAAGGACAAGAAGGGAAAAGCCCCATCCATGGATAAGGAAACGAAAACCGTCAAGCTTAAATCATTAACAGATTCAAAGGCAAAATTACGTGCCAAGCTGGCAAGTTGCAAAGCCGCCCAAATGGAATGCAATTTCGAGCTTAGTTGGGCTTTCTTGCCACCTCGAGACTTGAAACCGATCAGTGACACTCACATGAAGAAGCTCGTTGCAAATACCATCGCTCTCATTGGGGCGTGTGAGAGTAAGTATGCTCTTATGGGTGACGATGATGATAAGAAAGAGACCGAAAGCAAGGCTGAACACCAGCTCAACGGTGTCGCTGAAGAAGCGAATATTGAAAGTGGAAATGAATCTTCGCATTCCGTTTCAAGGGCAAATAGCTTACACGATGACTCCACGGACGAGAAGACTGCCAAGAAGAAAGACAAAAAAAGGTCGAAGAAGAAGCGGAAGAGCAAGAACAAGCTGGAAGAAGAGAAAGACAATCTGGAACTCATCAAACCCAGAAAATAGATTGAGTCTGGCGATATTGAGTTACTCAAATATTTGGTGGCCCGAATCGCAAAACCACTCGTCGATCTGCAAGAGAAGATCGATAGAAGTGTTGACGTTGTGACCTCATGTCTAGCCTACTGCTATGAGGTCCCCAAACTGCCTTCGGGTGCTCGCGCGCCGAAAGGAATCGAGCTGCAAGAGATTGACATCCGGATTGATATATTAATTGAAGCATTGGCAGACTTCGACAAGAATTCTGCCAGTGCTCTCGAGGGCGCCGCAGCATTACACGATCTAGATCTTCCCCAGGTGGACATCATGCCGAGAATGGAGACATTCCTGATTTCGTCGTTCCTTCTGAATCTTCGATATGCTGCTTTTCAGACTCTTGAGATGCTAAATCATTCTCGAGTCCTGGTTGAAAAACGACAGGCTCGACACGGCAGACGACGTATCTATCTTCCTCGAATCAACTGGCAAAAGTGGTTAGCCTCCGGAGGAGAAGAGGACATGTTTGCGTTGCCTGAAAATGGCAAGAAAGGAGCAAGAACCGGCAAGAGTAATAAAGCCTTAGAAGATAATGACGATGATTCTGCCACGAGCGACGAGTCTTTACTCACGAAGAAAGATGTCGAGTCCGTTCCGATAAAGGAGTCGCGGTCACAAACACCAAAGCCAGCGAAGAAGGCCATGAAATCAGAGATTGTTAGATCCAAGAAACGTCCCTTGATCGATCGACTCCGGCATAACCTTGCGGACGGCATCGAATACTTGGCTGAGAGCGAAGACTTCTTCTATGCCCTCAAACTCACGATTGCCGTCTTCCTCGTCACCTGGCCTGCTTTTGTATACAGCTGGAATGCTTGGTATTCCCTCAATCGCGGTCTTTGGGCGGCGTTGCAACTCGTCTTGATCACTGAAGTGGCTATTGGCACATCAGTGCTGACTTTCATGTTGCGAGCAGTAGGGACTACAATAGGTTGCATATGGGGCTATGCCGCTTATGAGGCCGGAAATGGTAACCGCGTCATTTGTGTGGTATTACTCGTTATTGGCATTATACCTTCAACGTACATCCAGCTTGGAAGCAAGTATGTCAAGGCCGGCATGGTGTCCATCATTTCCATGTGTATCGTAGCTTTAGCTACAATAGACCACACTGTTCCCGGCTCCGCAACAGAAAACTTCCTGAAACGCTGGATTGCATTTCTCATCGGCGGCGTCGTGGCTCTCGTCGTCGAAGTAGTCCTCTTCCCAGTAAAAGCCCGAGACCGTCTAGTCGAATCCTTAGCATCATCCATCAGCCGTATCATCGAAATGGAGGCCTGCCTGGCCTACGGCGTCGATACCGAAGCCAACGTCGATGTCCAAGCGGGAGGCGTCACGCAACGCTTTGAGCACGCAAAAGGCAAAGCCGAAGGTGCTCTCACAGCAGCAGAAACTTTCCTCCCTTTCTGTGCCCATGAACCCCGCCTCAAAGGCTCCTTCGAAGGTCTAGCGCTCGTCTATGCAGAGATTTTATACGTGCTACATGCCATAATAGACAGAATGGACAATATGGTCCACCTGCGCCACGAGTATGGCTCCGGGGTCCTAGAAGAGCTAAACGCACAAGTCTTTGCCTACCGCCGCAACGTCGCCGGTTCAATCACGCTAATCCTCTTCGCTGTTCACGAAGCTCTGACTACCAAACTTCCACTCCCACAATTCCTGCCTTCTGCTCGCCTAGCACATCTACGAATGGTGAACCGTGTCCGAGAAGTTGTCGTTGCGAACGATGCCCAAAATACAATGCGCTCGGAAATCGAAATGTCGATGATTAAACGCGTTGTCAGGCAAAAGTTCCAGAGCTGGAATGCGGCGAGCGCGGGGCAGATTGAAGTTATTGAATACCTGGAGGAGCTGGTTGATCTAACGAAGCTGCTGGTTGGGGCAAATGAGTTCAGGAGTGGGTTGTTGACGAGACCGACATATCGGGAGTATATTGAGAGGGTAGAAAGAGACAATGATTTTGATGGGCTTGATGGTGCAGTCGACTCAGCTCTTGAACGAAATAGTCAGGCGGACGAGGATGAGGAAAGAGATGTTATGCCTGAACCTGAAAACGAAAACAGGGTCCCTCCTAAGAAAAGGATGGGAACGCTATCGAAGAATACAGACAGTGAGATGAGTGAAGCTCGGCAGTTCGAGAAGCAGAAGCAAGCGAACGAAGAAGAACTGCCTAGATCGTTGCAGAGAGTCAGAAGTCGGAGACTCTCCGAGGCGAAGTTGCAGAAGACTAAGAGTCTTAATGAAGACACAAAGGGGAAGCGTGTAGATAGAGGGGGCAACTCGACTGCGATATAACATGATACCCAATTTGAAGGAGAAAATATTAAACTATCCCCGTGCTGCATTTGTGAATTTTAACATGTAGTAAGACGGCTGCTGCCAAGTGGCAGAGTAGCCAAGTTGGCTTTTCATATATGAAGATTTCATTTTTTTTACTTTACCTTTTCTATATATCTTTGCGGCTTGGAAAGTAAATCAAGCATCAGTCAGGCACGCATCCCTTGAGGCTTACATGTATGCAAAGCTCATGTCAACCAAACTCGACCCCAACTTGGTAATGCAGGCCAGGTGCCAAGATCCCCGTCCCATCTCGATTCTCGTTTCGAAACGGCCATGTTGAAACGCCTTCGTGGGGCCGATTGTAATCACCGACCCTGCGTCACTTCCTTCTTGCAGCATATATATTATTCTTTCCACATGTCGTCCTTTGCAAATAATTCTTGTGGGATGACAGTGGACAAAAATTTAATATGTGTCGAACAAGAGGGGTCCCGAGTTCCGACGTGGCGGTTTCGAAAGACTGCATTTCGGCTCGTGGTACTCGCTTTTTTTTTAACTGTGAAACTGGGTCTGTTTTTACTCCATATAACCTACTATTGTAACCATTTAGAGAGCGTAGATGTAGCAATTACAAGCCCCCTAGAGCGTTGAACTCACTATAAGATTGCATCTCTCTTGCTGTTCTGCAGATCTATACTAGGGTAAAGAGCCAGTCATATGTGCGGGATCTATCCATTCCACGCTAAAAGGACCCAGTTTCAGACTTAAAAAAAAAGCGAGTACGGGGATTATTTCATCTATAACAAGTTAGTTTTTGCTTGACTAATAGTCGGCTCGTCCTTCTTTGCTCGCTTTGGAGCTGTTGCGTGGGCATATGAAGCTTTGATGTTATTTTAAGTAAATAGGAGCATTGCTCAGGGCCCAGGGATGTTGCTTCTATTCTTTCAGGCGGAATATGATTTCTCCGCCAAACCGTTCATCGTATGAATGGGGCTCATGGGTCATAGTGGTGGAGCTGGATTTTTAACTCCATTTCCAATTACTTTCGTTTAATATAATAGAAGTGCTTTCGAACCTCATTTTTCTTTTCTTTCAAACACATCTTCATCTTCACTTTCTTTCGCACTCTGTCTATTGCTGTGCAATACGTTCTTTCGGTCAAGCACCATCACATTCTTTTCTTCCCTTACACTCATTCATTCCACCGTGCCGGTCATCGCTTCATCAAGCCCAATACACCCATCCCAAAATGCAATACTCAACATCCAACCTCGCCGCCCTCGCCAGCCTCCTAACCACCATCTCGGCCCACGGCTTCATCACGTCCCCGCAAGCCCGCCTCGCCGGCGCCGCCATGAAAGCCGCGTGCGGCGAGCAAGTCTACAACAACCAAGAATCCGACAACTACGGCAACATCCAAGGCGAGCTGCAAGTCGCGGCCTCGCAATCCGACTACGACGCCGCCGCGTGCAACATCTGGCAGTGCAAGGGCTTCAAGTACGCCGACAACGCCGCCAACGTGCAGGCCTGGACAGCGGGCCAGACGGTCCCCTTCACGTTCGACGTGCGCGCGCCGCACGCGGGCACCGCCAACGTGTCCATCGTCGACACGGCCACCAACACCGTCATCGGCGAGCCGCTCCTCTCGTACGCGGATTTCGGCGATAACAGCAAGACGATCCCGGCGAATGAGACGGCGTTTGAGATTACGGTCCCGAGCGATCTCGGGGATCAGTGTGCGACGGCTGGCGCGTGCGTGGTGCAGCATTATTGGAATGCGGCGAGCATTGATCAGACGTATGAGTCTTGTGTTGATTTCACGGTTGGGGCGTCGGGGGCTGCGTCTTCGGGTTCGGCTTCTGCTGTTGCTTCTGCGACTACATCGGCGGTTTCTGCCAAGGGGGCTGTTGTCGCGACCTCCAGCGCGGTCCCGACGACGTTCCAAACTGTTGCGTCGACCTCTGTCTCGAGCAGTTCCGCTGCTGGTCCATCAGCTACCGGTACTCCTGATGATGAGGATGATGATGATTGTTGAATGATGCAACATTCTGGTTGGATGCTGTGAAATGGCCTACCGTTCTGGGCTTATTGGGCGAGTTGTGTTCTTGTATATAACCCTTTATCGTGTAGATTAGAAATAGAGATGTTTGATCTTCTGAATAGACTGGCTCGGCCCGTGCTCTGACTAAAGCTGTGAATTGCCCATGTGCTCAGTAGAAGTAGATATATAAATTGGGATATTTTACATAAAAAAGCGAGAAAACTTAGTCTGAGCATTAAGAGATCGTCTGGTGCAGGAAATTCTGATAAATCCATGGATTCTGCTGAGAGTTTATTTGGTCATAGATATAGATATAGATATGGCGTTGATCATGTCTGATCTTAAACCGCTGCAAGTAACTAACTGCTCGTTATGATTCTCCAAGAACTGCTTGAACGACATTAATAGAACCCCATAACTCCTCACCTCCTCAATATCAACCCTAGACCCATCATACCTGTATATACCACCACCCACCTACCGTGTACAAGTAGAATGGATTGTATAGCTAATCAACACCACCACCTCGTATTCGCAAGTAGATATCTCTGACTCTCTCCCCAGCAGGTTTTGATAACAGTGTAGTGCGCACACACGGCCTCGAGACGGCAAGATCGTATACTATGTAGGGTAGAGAAGAGCGGAAGGATGTCGGTTGCGAGTCCTGGAGTTGAACTCTAATTATATCATCATTATATAGTTCCCTTTGTAAAAGATAGACGAGGAAGGAAGGGAAGAAGGGAGAAGGGTTTACATCAAGTTGCGAGAAGTATGGCTTTTGATTAAGGGCAGTTGAGATGTCTGGTGTCTGTTTATTGGTATGAAGAGGGGGATTCGAATGGGAGTTACTGCTTTGCAGGTACGTGAATAGGACTGTTGACTATAAAGCTCGGGTAAAAAGTGCGAAGAAGCTTGAGATTAGAACGAGTGCGCGGATTTTTAGGCCGTATATATATATACATGGATAAATATACTAGGAATTAAAGCCACACATGTGGCCAAGGTTCATCATCGCTAGGTTTCCACCTATCGCAGTCTTCGACGGTTGGTGGGAAGTCATACTCCGGATCATAGTCCAGGTAGTAAGGGCTGTCATAGTAAGGCTTGTCCTCATTCCACGCCCCAGGCATTGCACGCTCCGGGTGTTCAACCATGTCCCAAAATTGTATGAAATAATTCCCCATCACTTCCATGAACCAGAAATGCCAGTCGGTCGGTTCCGGTCCGTAGGTAATGCTAAGTAGGCGTATTTTTAATACTATACGCCGGTGCAATTTTTGCCGAGTCTGCCAACAAAAGGACTCTTTGCTCACCTTGTCCTGAATATGTAGTTCTTTTTCTTTTCGTCCGTACTCGACTAGGTCGATGCCCATGGTCTGTAGCTGTTCTAACCAGGCTATCATAGTTGATCTTGCACATCTTATTATCCCCCCTCCACTCGCAAACCGGCAAAAACTGCAAAATGTCCCAGAAAATGCCAACAATAGCGGCGTCTGTAAGAGCGGGTCGCGACGGTAAGACCGGCCCATGAAATGATCTTGGAACGCTAGACCATGGAGATTAGAACCAGCAAGTATAATTTCCTGCAAAAACGAGATCGGGTCTGAAGAGCAGTGTGGAAAACGATCCACTACACTAACTATACGGGGCCACTTGTCATAATGGTCGCTGATGAGCAGTGTTTGTGTGATGTGAGCGAAATTCCAGGCAATGGAGTGAAAAAGGGACTTTCCCGAGTAGTCAGTTGTCTTGCATACAGTGGCATCAAGCTTCATGACCTCGAAGACAAGCCTGACTAAGCGAGCAGCATCCTGCTGACTTCCTGTCTCTCGAAACAACAGCTTTGTACAGTAACGGACGCGTTCTAAGATGCTCAAATTTCGGAACAGCCTAACTGGCGAAGGTACCAGGCAAATAAGTCCGCGTCCCCATAAAATGTTGAAGTTAACGCAGAGAGTTTCCCGCGGTGGTCCAGATAGTCCATATCAGTCACGGGCGCAACCAAACGCAAGAGCTCCATTTGTACCTTATTGGAACTTATTCGTGTAGCACTAGGAACAGCTGCAAGCCACAGATTGCTTTGTTTCAATTAGTCGCAATATATCAATGCCCAGGAAGAAAACCCAGGGCCATCAGTATAGTCGAAACCTTGGGAGATTATAAATTTAGCGATCTCGAGTTCGCCGTTGAGAACTGCAGCCTGGGAAGTATTAGTTCTGCTCTTCTTCAACATACGGCCGTATAAGACAACGAAACAAATAGAAAAGTCCTTACGCTCAATAGTCTCATCATCCTCAGAACAATCTAACAAGGACGCTTTGCCATCTGTAATAAGCCCTTGGAGTTTGGAAAGCTCGCCCCTACGTACAGCATGCATCACTGGCGAGTTCCAAGCCACAGTATTATAAGTACGTATCGAGAAGTTCCATCCAGAAGGTGCTTTACGGCCAGAGATTTCAAGAACGCGACTAATCAAGGGAAGCCATCTAGGACCACGCAGTCTAACCAAGAAAGTTTGCTGTCGCTTTTGTGCTTTCTGAACTCTCCCAGCCGTGTGCTCTAATGAACCGCAGTCCGATGCTGTGTGGAAAGGTGCAGAGTTGCATAGTGATGATGACGCAAGCAATGTCTGTTGGCCGACCGTCGTGTGTAAAGATAAGACCACGTCCGTTGACTGAGATGCACATGTCCTGAGCTCATCAAGCTGTCGTTGTTGAAGCTCTGCCCATTTTCGTTGTAGTTCGTGCCGTTGTTTTTGGAGGGGTCTACATTCCCACATGGGTCAGCCATGTCGAAACAAGGGCCGAAGGAAGAAGGATACATACTCAGAGTAAGCTTGATTCGAGAGCATCAACATAAGCTGCGCACTCCTCAAGCGTTCTTTGAGTCTTTCAATCATCCCCTTCTTCAAGACAGCTTTCACGCCGCCTACCCTCTTCCGTTTGCGAATCTCCTCATCCGCTTCCTTGACCACAGCCTCGAGGATACCCGCTCCTTTGCGACATAACTCGAGGCACCTGCTTGCGAAAGCTGGTTCAAGATGCGGCGGATCGTCACGAGCCTTGCTTGACTCCACCCCCGAGAGAACAAAGCTGAGGGTTTCGATCTCTTCTATCAGCCATTTGATCTCTTCTGGAGCCTCTTTGACATGATTCCAGAAGTCTTTAAGCTTGATAATGCTGTCTCCAACTTGGATCGCGATTGAAGCTACGGAAATCGCGCTCGCAGTGACACCGAGCTCTGCCATCGTAGATAGGCACTGTATTGGAACTGTACGGCTGGGACAAGACTGCTGTTTTGATGCATTTGAAAGCGATACGAATTTGCGAATTAATCATTGTAGGGACGAGCCTTCTTGAGGTTGCAAAGCACTGCCTTCATGGTGTGATGCGATGAGGTTGCATCGGTGGCTATGTGACAGCCTTGTCTGCTTTGCAGGTACGCATGCCAATTGCAGGTCAGGAATTGATTGTGTCACAGGAAGTTGGAAGAAAACGCATGCAGCACACCTCGCCTCTCGGTCCAACGGATATATAGTGCGTCCAGGCGGCTTCCAGGCAGGCACGATGCTGGAGCTCCAATAAACTGAAGGCGTGAAACAAAACACAGCCCATTCCATCTAAACACTGTCCGAGTCTTGCTTTCACGAATCATAAACCAAAGGCCCGCAGGCTATAGATAAAAACTCCATTAATTCATTCTACTTCCATACTACTAACCATCTCCCCCGTAATTTCGCCAGCTCAAAAGACAACGCAAGCGATGCAGTAGATAATCGACCTGAGAGTTCCGCAAGACCAAAAAGCTCCGACGGTGTCCAGACTGGGCCAGATAGTGAAGGAGAAACGGAATAGGAAAAACTCTGCTAATCGCCACAAATCATCATACAATAGTGTTTCATGAGGTCATGCTAAGCCCATAACCCTTGCTCCGGCATCGAATCATTCCTCATACCATAGTCGTCGATTGTTCCAATAGCCCCCATATTCAACTGCTCCCGGCACTGATAACATCATAAAGAAGTATGCACCGCCTTGTCGTAATTATGTTCCCACACTGGGGGTGTAGAGAACTCCATGACTGAAGAGCGTCATATAGGCAATTAGATAGCAAGCAAGGGATCATCCTCGCTTCTCAACGCGTTGGCAGACTCCCCGACTGCTGGTGCGGACACGAACTCCTCCTTTGGTGCGGCTGGGAAATCTTCGCTTTTGATTATTGGAGTGTTCTCAGTCTTGGCCACAAAAGGTTCAGTCTTGACTGGCTTGGCAGATAGAACAGGGGAGGTAGATCTTCCGCGAGCGTTGCCAATCATTTCTTGTGCCTTTTGGGAGTAGTCGCCGACATATTGCTTGGTAGTCTCGGTTGCGCGGGATGCATGGTGGGTGGCGAGTTGTCGGACTTGTTCGGTTTGCTGGTTGGCAATATCCGCAGCTTGGTGGAGGTATTGGTCAATAACCTCCTTGTTCGTCTTGTATATGAGTGGTGTGAGGAATAGCACGAAGGTGGAGATCAGAGAGAGACCCCAGAATGGGACAAACTTGATCAAATAGTAGGAGATGAAGGCACCAAGAAAGGCCTAGGAATGGTTAGCAGGGTATACAGGCAAAAGAGTTGGATAACGTACGGCACCAGACGCAAAGACATTCTCGGCAAAGACAATACGCTGAGACTCAATGACGAAGAAGTTGATGAGCTCGTGCAAGTCACCGACGAGAGAGTTGAGAGTTGACTTTGACACTGTGTAGTACTTTCTGGGGCGGATCTGGGAAGTGAAACCGTGGGAGAACAGGGCTTTTCCGGCTGCTTCAGCCAAAACAGTCACACCCAGAGTCATCCATGTAACCTTGAAAGCATATCGGAGAATATCGAGGTATCGGGCTGCGAAGATAAACAGGACAACAGAGGCAAAGGCAATGCCGGAAGCACGGGGATTATCCCATGACAGCAGACTTGAGAAGAAGGAATGGTAGTGTGTGAGTTGTTGACCAGTTGCGGCAGGTGTTGTCGGGGTTGTACGGGCAGCAGCAAGGTTGGAAAATTCGGCTTGGGTCTTTGCGTGCTGGTCCTTGACGTTGTCTGCAACGGGTCCTGCAGGAATATTGTCAGTTTTTGTTTCGGTCTCGGTTTCCGATGATAAGGTTGGATAACTCACCGTTGGTAACACTTTGGGTCAAGGGATGGTTAGCAACTGCGTTGGCAGCAGCAGAGGCGTCTAGAATAGCTTGTTAGTTGTGCGGAAAATGGGAGTGTTGGGAGCTGGTTATCTGCCGTTTCAAGAGTTGAGTTAGCCATGCAATATCCAGGCACGAGTGGCAAGTCTCTACATACCTTACTGTTGACGACGGAGTTCTTTGCGTTCTCCAAAGAGCCATTGGTGTTGTTGTTCTCGATGGAGGGCACCACCGTATCGTTGGAGGTGAAATCAGACATGGCGGATGGGGAGGAGAAGAGAAGAGAAGAGCTGTGGGCGGGATGGGCGGGATTCCGAAACTTGTTTTGATGTTGACAGAAAGGGGTTCAGCAGATGTTGATGCTGGGTAGTATGGAGGTGGTCAAGAAGAAGAAAGCTCTTTGATTCTTCAACAGCAGCAGCAGCAGGATTAGATTGTATTGCTGTATGAGCAGATGAAGGTGTTTTGGGTGTGGTGTTGCTTTCGGTTCTAGGGTCTTCTCTCTGGAGCTTGCTGTGCCGTGCCGTGCTATGCTGGTGGGTCTATGGCACACGACACGCTAATTTATTGGAGAAGGGACCCGTATGCGGTTTAGCGGCACGACCCTCTTTCCTGCTTTTTGGCTGTGGCTGGTGGGCTGGACAATGACGTGAGGCACAGAGTCGTCAACCATGAGAAAACCTTGGAAATAAAAGACTATACCAGTATTCATTTTTTCTATTACGCATACGTAAATAGTCATTACAGTACCATATATTGACCGTATCGTGTCATCTTAGCAGTGAAAGGCACCTTACGCGCTTTTTTCACTTTCTCCTCCTCCTCCTCCTCCTCCTCCCTTTGTTTGCTTTACTTTGGATAATTTGCATGTGATCCTGTCACTTGGCAGGCAGGCAAAGAAAAGTGTCTTGAGAGCTGCATCTACTGACGAGGCATCACGACCACGACCATCGTTGAGTTAGAGTCAACCAATCTTTTCCTTTTAAAAAACAGATGTTCTTTTTCCAATCCTATAAGAAGAACCAGAAGGACCAGAGTCAGTCACGTGGATGTCAAGTGATTCCTCCCCCCTTTCCTAGCCGCGAATTAGACACCGAGACTGAGATCACAAAGTCTATCAAGCAGCCTCCCGAGGGATCAGTAAACCAAATCATCTACTTTGAATATAAATTCCAGGAAAGTCTACTGGACTCCCGTTCTTAAACGTTTGAGCAAATTAATTGGAGGAGCATTTTCAAAGGCCTAAAATGTTAATTCGATAAAGCCAAAGTTGTTCCTATTTGAAAGCTGAGCAAGAACATCCATCCATCCTTAGATTGTCTCGTATCACACTTTCCACATCACACCTTAAACTCTATCATCACTTTTCTGCTTCCTCATTTCCAACCCCAAAACTTAAATCTATATTTATATTTAGTAATTCTCTAAGCAACTTTACCTTCACAACATTGCTAATAATTAGCAAATATGGCATTTTGACCTGTATACAGTTGCGGGGCTTTACCCTATGCATCCACACAGATAATCAAGCTAGTACCTGCCTACTATCGAAATATACCGCATGGTTTAAATCAACATCTCAACACCCAAGCCCAACATCCTCATAACCAAACAAACAAGCACCCCGCCAGGAC
>QGML01000664.1:0-14925 GCA_007825375.1 Lachnellula willkommii | reverse complement strand
CTGCAAGACCTATGGGGGACCTATGGGGACCCATGGGTCGGGTCCAAGGACCCATAGGTCGGGTCCGGGTCCTAACCTTGGACCCATGGTGACCAATGGTGACCCCTAGTTGGTTGATTGTTAGTGACGCAGTCATACTTGAAGTTTAGATACATATGGTCTAATATTAGGAAAGATACATTGCACCGTTGCAAGTGGCTGTATATTTGGACGGGAAAGATGTATTGGACTTAGGCTGTACAATGAACTGTAGAGTATTTGAATCAGTTCCTGAAAGAGGATATGATAATTGTTATTGACTGTATTGGAGACTTCTTTCGTTCAAGTTCATTCTATATACTTTTGTACTAGCTACTCTAGAGGTTTCATAAAATATATGAAAGGGATGCTTTAGATAGGCCGAATCAACTGCGAAATTTAGGTGATATATTTCTCAATGAATACTCGCAATGGAGCTTCAAAGATGTCTCTGCTCTGAAACAAGTATTCGGCAAACAAGCCACCAGCAATGGCCAATCCAGTAAGCCAAAACCCCTGGGAAAACCACAACCAACAACTTGCAGGATCATTCAAGTCTACACACCAAATCATTGAACCGACAGACAAGACACATCCAGCCACAGTCAGAGTGTTGTATGGGATTCCCATTCCACTATACAAGCCGGAGGCGAAGAGGGAAGCACTCATGCCAAGATAGAGCGTCCATAAAAGGGGCTTTGCATAGTTCCTGAACAGCACAGCCGTGCTCTTCACGCCTATCTTGACATCGTCTGCGAGATCTTGGTGGGCATAGATGGTGTCGAATATGATGACCCAGAGGACGGAGGCAGCGAGCAGATACAGCGTTGACGGATCCGTCCATGGCTTCTCGACACCCATACCTGAGCTGCCAATCATGATTCCCCACGTAAGACAGAACCCAAGGAATAATTGGGGCAGGTTCGTGTGGCGTTTAGCGAATGGGTAGTAGATGGTGCCGATGATAGTAGGTATGGTAGCGATAGCTGTGTCCTTTGGCAGGAAGAGAAGGAAAGCAGCAGCGCAAAGAGCTTGCGAGACCGTGAAGATGAATGCAGCGCGAGGAGTAATGGCGCCTCTAGGGATTGGGCGAGTCTTGGTGCGGGCGATCTTTTTGTCGATCGATGCATCAATGATGTCGTTCCAAGCATGGCTGGAATTGTTGCAGAAAAAGCTGCCTCCTAGGAGCAGAAGACACACGCGTGCAACATCAATGATGTGATAATGGTGAGTGATAGCTGCGTGCATCACGCCGAAGAAGTGAGGGAAGTATATGAGGAAGAAGGCGGCCGGCGGACTAAGTCGTGAGAGTTGAACATAGGGAATCCACGATGCTGGAAGGAGATCGACCCATCCGCTGGCGTGAATACCCCCGTACTGTTGGGGAAGAGAGTCTTTCCGAAGGGTGTCTTTCGAGACTCCATTGATGGCGGTTTTTGCATGGCCATTGGTATGACCGTTTTCAAAGCCTCTTGGCTTTTCAATAGTTTTTGAAAGAGTCATATTGAACAAAGATGTAGTAGTTGGTAACGTACCAGATCGATCAAGTTCCAAAAATGAGAGGGCTGTACACTATGTATTAAGACAATAAGAGAGGAACTGTAGTATAAGAAGTTCAATTCGAAGGAGAGGGGAAGGCGAAGATAACGTAGGAAAATATACGTCAAATGACTAGAACCGCCCCTAAAAAGTTGTAAATGACTAAAACCGCCTATAAAAAGTTATTGATGACTAGAACCGCCCTCTCGACTACTTTAGGCTTAGTAGGGGGCTAATATGTGGGGCCTCAAACCCACATATCCGGATATAGATTTATCCAATATAGAAGTCTCTACAGGTACGAAAAAAGAGGCGGATTTTGCACGCACGGGCCTTGGACCGAAAACAAGGCCCTGAAACTATAAGCCCATGGGCTTATAAGACTAGCGTTGAGACAGCCAAGCGTTAGGCAACAGGCGTATAAACGGGGATAGGCTTATAAATTGGGGGCTGCTTATATGCCAACCAATACGGTAGTATAAACTCGACCTTGAAACGTAAATTACATGTAAGTGCTTCGTAGTTAGTTCTCAACTAGTAGCCTGCCCGAATGTCGGCATGAGATGAAACCTCAGGGTTATGCAAAAGCGCTACTATACGATTGACCCTCGATGAAATAATGAACCTAGACTCTAGAGCAGTAAAATAGCACTACTGTTCTCCTCTGATGATGATGGCGGCGAAGATGTCCTAGCCTGCAGAATGAGATGAACTGCTCATTGACTTGCGTATAAATGCGGCGTCGTACTTAGCATACCTGAAAATTGTTTCGTACAAGATACAAGGGGCTACTAATATTTTCTTTAGTTCCGATACTCCACTTAGATAGACAGAAACCTATACATATGACTGGCTTATTATAACCCTAGTATAAGCCTTGAAAATAGCGGGATCATATCATAATCTTGAAGTGAGGCTTTTTAATTAACGCATTGGCATTGCTTAAATTCAAACTTCAAGTAGCGCGATGCGGATTATACTCGCTTTTATTTTAAGTCTAATAGTGGAGACTGTTTTTACTCCATGTAACCTACTATTATAACCATTTAGAGAGCGTAGATATAGTAATTACAGGCCCCCCGGAGCGTTGAACTCACTATAAGATTGCATCTCTCTTGCTATTCTATAGATTTATACTAGGGTAAAGAGCTAGTCATATGTGCGGGATCTAACTATTCCACGCTAAATTGTCTCCACTATTAGACTTAAAATAAAAGCAAGTAGAATGATAGAGATAATAAAGTGGGGAGTGCTAGAATTCAAAACAAATGCGAGTGGATGAGTAAGATACAGTTAGAACTCATACGAAGATACAGCAAGCGAAGGTTTAACATAATGATACCCGCCCGAGAAACCCCCTGCAGAGTTGAGGCTGTCTTCGTCTGGAGTACGACTCGACGAGCATACCGGCACAACGGCACGAGATAAGCGATGAAAGACCCTACCAGTGGCAACGGGTGGCCGCGAGGGTAGCTTCAGGACGGAGCGTCTTCGCCGCATGTTTGCTTAATCAGGTAACTAGAGCGAGTACTGAGGCCGAGTAGAGTACGGAGCATAGAGTTAGTAAAAGCAGTCCCACAAAATAAGTGCTTACTGCTACAAGTCCAAATTTCCCTGCAGCTCGCTACTCGTACAATAGTCCACTAGTACGGCGTAGTCGCCCGGGGTGCTAGGGTCTACGAAGGTTGAGAGTTCGAGGCTGAAGGAAGTAACTATTCCAATAATTCCATATTGCAGCTTGTTCCTTAAAATAGAAATTTAGATTGGAGTCAACCTGGCGAACTAATTAGGGAATGGCTCGACTTACTAGAAACACCCTACCTCTCAGGACTCTGAGTAGCGAAAAACACATGGCTAAGAGCCCCTCTATTGATGGCTCCCCGATCAATCTTCCTTGCTACTTAGTGACCTGAGATATGCTGGAATCGGTGGAGGGGAGCGCTAGCTACTTCTAGGGGTGCCCTCCTGTTTCTATTTACTTTTGAGACTGCCAACGGACGGTTTATAAACTTCTGCATCAGGAAACCACGACGCTGCCTATCAATGTCCTCCAATACCTCACTAAATATGTCACAGCAACTGATAGCTATTCCTAATGTTTCGTCTCTGGCTATCTTCGCGTGTATTTTGTTCGCCTTGGTGTACACGGCGGTTCAAAAGGCATATCGAAAACCGCTGCAAGGAATTCCTTACAACCGCGATGCCGCAAAAAAGCTGATGGGAGACCTGGCGGAGCTGGGAGAACGAGAGAAGAAGGGAGAAAGCATGCGGCCGTGGTTCACAGATCAGGCGCACAGGCATCACTCTGCCATAACACAGATTTTCTTGGGCCCGTTTGCCAAACCCGCCATCTTGATCTCGGACTATCGGGAGGTAAACGACATCCTAAGCCATCGGGATGGTGTCGACTTCAAGAGGGGTAAAAAGGTGGATGTTTTCAGCGGCCTTCTGCCCCACGCGCACCCGGCCATGGAAACATTTGATCCCCGATTCAAAAGTAGCAGAGACCTTGTTCGCGATCTCATGGCACCATCGTTCTTGAATTCGGTATGTGTAATCCTTGGTCAAGTTGCTAAATTCTTAAAGTGAAGCAGACGTTAATTTGAGCTCAGGTCAACGCGCCACATACGTACGTGGTGGCCGGCAACCTCATTGAACTGTGGCGGTTGAAAACTAAAACCACCCAAGGCCGCCCATTTGAGGCCTTTGATAATATCGTAGAGTTTTCCTTTGACTCAATTCTGAGTGCGGCAATCGGGCTCGGTCCGGAAGGCGGCGATATCAAGCGTCAATGGACACACCTGAGTGCATTCCAAGATACGGATGCCTGCAAAGTCAATGGTAACCTTAGTATGGACGAGCCTGTAACGGTTCCTGCCGCAGAGACATCCGTCAAACTAGCGGCGTTGGGCATCAACGAGGAGTCTCTGTGGAAGGGTTTTTACATGCCCTGGCCACGGTTATACCACCGCATCAACAAACTGCGGCCATCGGTTCGCAAAGCCGGCCGCGAGCTGCGCGGGTACATCGAATCGCAAATCCGAACCAACGTCCCGAAACTGCGCAATGGCGGCCGACCTGAGTCCGCCCTTGACTATGTAATTCAGAGAGAGATCACAGCAGCCGAAAAGGCAGGCCGAGAGCCGTTCCTCGCCGACCCTCGTATCCGCGATGAGATCTATGGCTATCTCATTGCTGGCCACGACACCTCAACGGGCTCCATGATCTGGCTTATGCGGCGCTTGATGGCACACCCAGACCAACAGACCAAGATTCGGGACAACTTGCACGAAACGTATGCAGTTGCATGGAAGGAGAAGCGTCTGCCGACATGTGCGGAACTAGTTAAGCGACCCGCCCCTATCTCGATGCTTTTATCGAAGAAGTATTGCGTTTCAACTGCCCCGTGGTGACCATCTTAGTGGCAACGCGCATGGACACTTTGGTCCTCGGCCACCCAATCCCGGGCGACACGCTGGTTTTCTTGAACCTGACCGGGCCGTCTTTTAACAAGGCATCCGTGCCGGTAGAGGAGAGCGTGCGGAGTGCCACTGCACGGAAACATAAACCCCCAAGGGCAGACTGGGATGAGCTAGATCCAACTGTCTTTAAACCAGAGCGCTGGCTCAAGGAGGATGATGATGGGAAAATGGTCTTTAGTGCATCCAGCGGCCCGACTCTGGCTTTTAGTGCGGGAAACAGAGGATGTTGGGGCAAACGACTTGGCTACTTGGAGTTGAAGATAGTGCTTTCGTTGTTGATCTGGACATTTGAATTCGAGCTTCCTGAAAGCCTTGTGTCCTGGGAGACTTACGATTCTCTAGTCACGGCGCCAAAGCAGTGCCTTATGCGTGTAACTGAACTTAGTTGAGTAATATTCAAGACTTACTTCGTCTATCATCAACAAAGATGGTGTTATTAAATCTGCTTCTCTGCACTTTGGTGAACACATGTCACGTAAGTTCAGCATGGTAAATTAATCACGTTGCTGAATACGATTTAGATTTCAATGCTCCGAGTTATAGACCACGTATTCCAAATGTGAACCTGAAACAAAATACAAATCAAAAATGAAAATTTTGCGCCGTCTCTTCTTATAATCTACCATTTAACATTCTTGCAAAAAGCCTCTAGAGTCCAATCAATCAAGTAGTCTAGCAATATTCACCCCATCCCAAAGCGGGCACAGCCAATTCTCAAACCTTCCACTCTCCGATACTATCTCGTTGTACTTCTTTAAGGACATCACATCCTGCGACTTCCAGTACTCCTTCCTATGGGGACCAAAATCATAAGTCCGCCACGGATTATCCTCACTGTCATCGGCAACAAAACCGCACCTCAAGATATTGTCGCCGATAACAAGACCACCCTTGCGGAGTAGGCGGTTCGGAGCACCTGGTTTGGAAGAACTGAGGATCGTGGAGAGGTACGCTGGGTATCCAGATTTCTGGGCATCGATGAAAATTATATCGTATGGCTCGGTAGGTGCGAGGGTTGGGAGGCTATGAGAGTGAGTAAGTTATCAAGCCACCAGAGAGTGGTGTTAATAAACTTACATCTCAAGGGCATCTCCAACAAGCACCTCTGCATTATTAACCCCGTTCGTCTCGAAGGCCTCCTCAGCTAGCTTTGCAAAGTGAGGCTCGAATTCGAGAGCTGTGACTTTGCCTTCAGGTCCCACAGCATGACTCCAGGCTAAGCTGGAGAGACCGACGTATGCTCCGATTTCTAAGACTATTGTTTTCGGAATTAGTTCCATTTGAGCTTTTACCAAGAATCTAGGGGAAGAGATGGAGGTCGTTTACTTCTCTTCGCTCCGACAGTCTTAGATAGAAACACCATCATCTGTGCCTGTGAAATTGATATCATGTACTTTGCCGTTTCGGGCAATGTCTTGGAGACGTGTGCATGGTAGTTGATGATGTGCTTGGGAATACAAGAGCTGTGAACCTCCGCATACTTGCTCACTCGCTCACCCACTATCTCATTGGGATACAGTGCTACACATTCCTTAGGATATAGAACTTGTTTTGGGGGTGTCGTGGTTAAAGCTGGCATGATTAATTGCGGCTTTTTGAACAATAAATAGAGCTTAACGTTGCAAGTGACTGTTCGGAGAGGTCTACTCGAGTGCTATATATCACTTCCTAGCCGGAACCAACCAGGAATCAACCCCAGCTGCTCTCGGTTCGGTTGAAATGCAATCTCTAGCATGTCGCATTCACATGCTCCTGATCCTGAGCTAGTCTTTCCGCAGCACGGATTTTATCAATAAGAATACTCGAGTAGTTATATACTGGGTGTTGCCACGAGACTTGCAAAAATAAGGATTATACACCTTTTATTAGGCTTGTATTAATTCCAGCTCTCGGAAATATTCTTAATCTAGTATATAAACTCTTTCTTAGCAGTTTGATCCCCAAATAAGACATAGATAATTGTATCCTAGGATCTATTTAGCTAATTAATATATATTATAATCCTTGTTTTTGCAATTTTCGTAGCAACACCCTGTACTTAAGCTTAGCCTAGAATATAAAAAATCAGTCCTTAATATAACAAGTATATAAAATGAAAATTTCGAGCATAGGTAATTAGTTAAGAGATTTTGAATATTGAAGTTATTTTATAATAAAGTTCTTATGATTATTACGCTAAATATAACGTAATATAATATTTACAAGCCGCTTTTACTTTTTTTAGACACTTCGTTTTTGACTAGTTTCTCACTGCATTATCTAGTTCTCACTCAGTAGCACATAACTTGAACTAGCTTAATCTTACTGAAAAGCCACCGTGCTTACGGAGCCTCCGTACGCGTAGCTAGTACACCGCTACGCGTGCTAGTAGGGCCCGCAATAAAAGCCTCATCTACGGGTGGCCCGGCCTCCACTTATAAACCTGGTGAACTTTGTAGGGCTTAGGAAGGAGCCGACCCTAGTAATTATCTCGCTTGTACAATATAACGTAAATTAAGCGCAGTAGGCTTTATCCAGCACACGTTGTTTCTAATGGCTAAAAACCTTGTGGCGTGCGTAAGAGGCGGAGGATAACGGCTATGCCCAACTTCGGAGGAGCCCTAAGTAAGTCATAGACCCGGTGTGAGTCTAGAATTCTGAGCATCTAGCACGTTGCAAATACAAAAGGGAATTTTTGGTAAACCAATGGATTTTCGGTGACCAAACCTGTGACACTTTCGAAATAACACCGAAACAGCCATGAAGTCGTTCTACGCAAGAGCCCTTTTTGTTATAGCTACAGGGGCTGCTGGAGGTTCCTTGGGCGCTGGTAACACGAATATCTTGGCAAGAGAGGATAATGTTACGGCCTTTTCGAATTTTGCAAAAACTCTAGGCCTGTCTGATGCCGATATTACAACTCTGGGAGATAAACATGCCAATGTGACCGCTCTTGAGCGTGCCTGCATGATAGCACAGTGTTCTCTTGGAACAGCTGAAGTCGACACGACACCTGTGAATTTGACAATTGTTGATGAGAACTGGTACGTAGGTTCTATTCCATAGCTAATACTCGTCTAATGTTTTTGCTACAGGTCCGAGACGTGTTTCGAACAACCTTCCTGCATCATTCTGCCAACGAATTCGACAGGTGTGTCGAATGCACTGAAAATTATCGATTTCTTCCAAGTGTCCTTTGCCGTCCGAAGTGGTGGTCACTCGCCCAACCCGGGCTGGTCCAGTATCCAAAATGGCATCCTCATTTCAATGGAAAAGCTCACCGCAATTACGCTGTCGAGCGATAAGACATTTGCTAGTGTCGGCCCTGGCGCTCGTTGGGGAGATGTATACACAGCTCTGGATCCAGAGAAAGCCGTTGTTATAGGTGGACGACTTCCCCAAGTGGGTGTTGCAGGCCTGGTTCTTGGCGGTTTGTACTTGTACAATCTGAAAATGAAGAAATATATTCTAATCTCGTGGCAGGTGGTTTCTTTCATATTTCAGGAGAATTTGGTCTCGCTGCCGACAATGTGAAGAACTTCGAGGTAATAAAAAGCACCTGACTAATTTGCATTTCGTCTTCATTACTGACTTTAATAATAGCTTGTTCTGTCAAATGGAACTGTTGTGGATGCTAATGCCGACCAAAATAATGACCTCTTCTGGGCTCTCAAGGGCGGGGGCCCAAACTTCGGTATCGTCACCCGTTATGATCTCTATACCGTCCCTGTATACGAGATATGGGGTCAGATAATGATATACGCTGCAAGTCAGGCTCTTGACGTGCTGAAGGCATTCGACGAGTGGCAGCTCGACGGTGCGTCTGATGTCAAGTCTAGTATTGCCTTGGATATTTCGCTGGACTCTATTACTATCGGTTTGGTTTATGCAGAGCCTGCCAACTTACCCAGCGTTTTCGCCCCATTTTACAACTTGGCGCCGTTGGAAATTGCGGTCCCTAATTTCAATACCACGTTTAGTGCTGTAAACACAATCTTGGGCGCATCTTTCCCAACCACTCAAGCTCGGTGAGTAGCCCCAACTTGGTGCAAATGACATATTACTGAATCATTATTAGCCATGACTACAGAGGCTGCAGCTCAAAAATCAACACAACTCTGACTCAAGATGTGTACAACTTCTGGCTACCGAAGGCTCAGGCAGTTCACAACGCTACAGGCGCCAATCAAACCTTTGCGCTCCAGCACATTGGCTCAAATCTAGTACAGCAAGGAATTAACAAAGGCGGTAACGCTTTAGGCCTTTCAGTAGAAGATCAACAATGTAAGCTGCCTTTGGAATCTTCCAACTTCATTACAAGAATATCCAACGCTAATTGTTCAGGGTGGACAACAATAGTTGATTGGGAAAGCGAAAGTGACGACGATCAGGTGCGTGCGGTTTCCATCGAGACGACTGCGCAGTGGAAAAAGCTTTCCGAGGAGCGTGGTCTAGATATTCCTTTCATCTACATGAATGATGCCTCGCGAGATCAGGATCCAATCTCACAGTACGGGACCGACAACATCAACAAGCTGAAGCAGGTCGCTCTCAAATATGACCCAAAGCAGGTGTTCCAAAAATTGCAGAACGATGGTTTCTTACTGTCTAGAATATAGTGTTTGGATGGGTTTTAAAAGAGCACACGTTCCAGTATATATATAGTTGTCCTTGTTGGGTTTCTCCTCTTCTTTGTGATAATATTATTTATCATATAACATGTATAAATTATCATACCATAGGAATAATCATCTATAGAGCCTACCTCAGTTTGTTCTATAGGGCCTAATAACTTCTCCTATTCCAGAAACCCCCACGAAGTGGACAAGGAGTAGGGGTTAATGCAAGGGGTGATATCTATGGCCGCTCCTCCGCTTACGGAATAGAGGAAACCCTTGTATCACGTCTGTGCGTAGAGCTTATTTGGCCACGTTTCGCCCTTACCGTATACTGTACGTAAGGTAAGTAGGGCTATCATTCGAACAGGGTCCACTTTCATGCTAGATCCCAGCATACTACAGTAGTGTCGCCTGATTTCTCCAAATAAGGTACATTTGTACGCTACGGTACACACTAATAGTGGGTTCTTCCTTCTAATAACGAAGAATCGACTATTAGTGCCTCCAAATTAATAGAGTCCTTACGGGGTATCAACATAAGCACTTGTTCGTGCCGCCTACTCCCTTACGTATAGACTTATAGGATGACCCCCATGCTTGCTTCATCTACTGGTATAGTCCAGCTCTGCACGCTATCAGTAAAGTTCCCTAGGGCTAACGGAACTATTAATAACGCAAGTACGAAGGCAATGCTTGGCCTCTGAATATCCACTTGTAAATGCGGTTACAAGTAACGGCTGTAGAAAACGTGGCGTATCCGGAAGGATTGCACTTCTCTGAAATGATTGGTACACATTGGTGTTCCAGACCGTTCAGCTACGAGATAAGCCTACCTAGGTACGAAGGTGAAGAAACATGGGCCTGTAGAGGCGCCCACTGAATTGATGTCTCTGACACTTTCGTTTTCGACATGCACTTTTCAATGGATGAAACCTTGGTAAAGCTTTTGTCTTTTTATATGTGAAGTTCTCTTGTTCAAACCATGGAAACGCTTCGGGATGATGGGGACCTCTTTACAGGCCGTATGGCTGTTCGACCACTCAATGTCATTATCGTCGGAGCTGGTATCGCGGGACTGACAGCTGGCCTGGCACTCGCAAAAACTGGTCACTCAGTGACGATACTGGAGAGTGTGTCCCGAATCACCGAGATTGGGGCGGGCATACAGCTTGCGCCGAATGCCTCACGTATCCTCCACAGGCTTGGTGTTCTGGAGGAGGTAATGAAGGAGACCTCTGTGCTTTCTCGGGTCAGTATTAGGTGAGTCAAGTCACAAATGGTACTACGATACCAAGACGTCTAATAACATGGTGTTCAAGGCGATATGACAGCGACGAGGAACTAAATTCGGCACCATTGATGCCCTCTATTGGAGACCGATATGGGGCACCGATGGGTGTAATCCACCGGGGAGACTTACAGCGTATCCTCTTGAATGCTGCTAAAAAGAGCGGGTGTCAAGTTCTAACCTCTCAGACCGTGATGGCCGCACATCCGAGCTTTTCTCCTCGGTTACAAGTCCGAGACAACCAAACGGGGATGACTTCCTGGTTTCTGGGCGATCTTGTTCTCGCGGCCGATGGCATTCAATCGACGCTGAGGAAACAAATGGTCTTAGCACGTGGCCATAAGGATCAACCTACACCCACCGGCGACGCGGCGTACCGGTTGTTGATCCCCCGAGAGCGGATTCAACATGATGCAATGTTGCTGAAAATGCTGGATCAAGACGTGGCAATGCGGTATATGGGTCCTGGTGGACATATCATGGCCTACCCCGTTATGCGAAATACAGTCTACAATCTAGTTCTATTGCATCCTGCAAAGACCACAACCAAGGGAGTGGACAACGCATGGACAACCAAGGGCAGCCGCAAGGAGATGATGACTTTCTATTCCAGCTGGTCACCTGCCATCAGCGCATGGCTGGAGTATGCTGACGATGAAATACTGGAATGGACATTGAATACGTATCCGCCGCTACCGTCATGGGTCCAGGGCAACGTCGCGCTGATCGGCGATGCTTGTCATCCCATGCTTCCATATGTGGCTCAAGGGGCGGCAAATGCGATGGAAGATGCTGCCGTACTCATGACGGCCTTCACCTGCACGGCAGATGTCACATTAGCACTACGCATATATGAGGCCGTGAGAAAAGAGCGAGCTGAGAAGATTGCAGCGAGTGCGGCAGCCACGGGCAAGAGTCTGCACCTTCATGACGGGCCGGAACAGCAAAAGAGAGATGAGGCCATCCGGAATGCTGGTACAAGACGCCTGGAGAAAAATGACGACCGTGACGACAAATGGCGAGACGCCTCATGGCAGGATTATATGTGGCGTGTGGACGTGATGCGAGAGACGATCGAGAAGTGGGAGGAGCTGACAGCACTGCCAGAGAAGCAGCCGACTCCGAGATATAAAATGCTGTCGGGATATAGCAGTACTCTCCTCTCGAGGATTTGGAGAGCAATTCGAGGCTTATTATGGTGGTGGCCTTCGTGAACGGGCACGTTTTCGATAGTCCAGAGTCAAAAATACCACCCGCATTATTTTCTTGTACCCTAGACTTTTACAATGTATAGGAAATGACCCCCAAAAGCTTGTAATTCAACGGCGCGGGAAAGTCGCTCCCGCGCGTCAAATGCTCAGTGAAGATGCTGAGCCGTGGCGTAGCTGTATGTCTGCGGGGTAAATTGAAGCTATGATAGCTGTATACTCGAAGATCGACAAGATCCTGTTAGTCAAGCTGTGTGAAAAGAATGACAAGTTCCATCAAATCAGGGGAGCAAACCTAGTGGATCCTTCTTGATTCGCGGTAGGGACGGTTGCACCTTTGAAGATGGCGGAGAAGATGCATTCTGAAGGTTACATGCTCTGAGTGAGATAAATGATGTGTAGAAGAAGAAATCAGAGATATAATTATTTTCTGGAAGCTCAGTGCTGGTGATGACCCCTCTCGTGCTTAGTCATCCACATTGGCAGAGCAGATCACCAATTTAGTTGCGCAACCCACAACACAAACATTGTTGCTTCAACCACATCACCAATCCATCACTTCTTATCGCCACATTCGATACGCAAATATTCGCAGCATTCGAATAGATATAGCCGCGCCGCACTGCGGAGAAGAGGGAGGCAAAGAGGGCGAAGAGCGGTGGGTGCAACAGCGGCAGCAGCAGGAGATCTCTATTTCTCGACGCCGTACACTACCTACGCCTCAATGAACAGCATAGCTTGATAGCTGATACTGGAGCTACGGGCTCCAGCGGACCACCTTGCGATGATGAAGGCCTTTTCGATGTTCGCAGCCTTCTACTACGCATTCTTCGCGGTTCTAGCTCTCGCTCTAGTTGGGTTATTGTTCGTCCCCCCCGCCGATGCCTTCAAACAGGCCATCAAGAACGGTCAAAGATGGATTGCGGTCGTCATAGTGGTCGGCTACGCTATGACCGTTGGTGCTGGGATTTTCATCTACTCCTCTCGACTTTATACCAACAAAAGAGTTCTCGCAGACATACCAAAGACGTACATACCGGTGGATAAGGGGGATGTGACGAAGAACGTCAGGAAAATGGTTGTTGCCAGTTTGACCAGAAGTGCTGTGATAGCATGGGACTCCAGACCTCGTGTTTCCCCACAACCAGCAACCATCGTCTCCGGGCCAGATGCCCGAGATACGATTGCAAAGGCTCCTGAGCCAAAATCCGAAGAAAAGGAGGGCCAAGGCTTTCTGCGCAGGCACCTCACGCAACCTGAAAAGGAGGATCAAACTGTCGCTATTCCACCTCCGAGTCCAGTTTGGGGAAACATTGCACATAATGGATGGGCCTCGCCCGCCTCGCCCGACTTACCAAACTTACAATACACCACAGTAATCTTGGAATTACCACATCTAATAGAAGCAAGGGCTGTCTCCTTGGCACCTCCGGATCCAGAGTCAACTACCGAGCCAGCACTACCCGACATCAGGGCAGTGGACTTGCTACAAAGACCAGCTTCCATGGGCCTTCGAGATTACATCGGCCACTTAGTAACCATTGGCGTCCTTACATCGCCTTTGACAGCTACTGACTTCCTCTCCACGTATGAATATGCCAGATTCGGGGGACGACCGCTCAACGAAGAGCAATTCCGTGACCTCATGAAGCAATTTGCCGAAATCCTTCGCAGTATGTCCGCGCTCAGTCCCGCCGCCCTGTCAAGTCTGGATATCGCGACAGACAGCGACATCGATGACGATGCGTCCTCCAGTAGCACACCCGTGACATCACGCAGTCGCTCCCTAGCATCCTCCCGCAGCCTCATCAGTCTCAGCGGAAGCGAAGGCACCATCCGCACAGCTCCATCAAGACGCGTAGGCACTCTTGCGTCAACAAGACGGTCTGAATTTACTACCGCACCTGCAACGCCGAGGAGCAGAAAGCGCGCTGTGCCACGGTCGCCGAGTATGAATAGCTTTGCGCAGAGTAGGAGGACGTGGAATGTGGAGAGCGGCTCTTCGAGCTCGAGCTTGCGATCTTCAAGCAGTGTGATTAAACTCAGCAGGACGAACGAGGATGGGGAGTTACCTTATACGCTAACTGTACCTGGGGCGCGATGATACTTGCTGCGGAATTGCATAGCGATGGAGTTGGGCTCGGGGCTTGGATACAGCTTACGTTGGGTAGTATAATTTTAATAACACTTAATGTTTTTATATCTTTCGTCTTTCTACTTGTCGTTCGATTTACTGTCGACCACTACCCAGGTATGGAAGGTCGCAAGGCGTCCATGGTCCTCCTTTTTCTTGTACATCACGTGATACCCCTGAACTCATCCCGCTAATCAATTTACTGCCACCCCACAACCAACGACATCGGCTCCACTCTGACCCCATGGGGACTGCTTTGCTCAACGACGAGCAATACAAGTGCTCGCTATCTCTCTCATACTCTCACTCATTCAAAAAGCTCATCGCCGCACTGGCTTTTGGATGTTAAGGCATATAGAGCATCGAATCGCCAACGTATGACCTCTTTCTTTCGTCTGCTCCCACTTTTTCCTCAAGCTGAAGACTGAAGTTGACTTTGAGCTCAAGGCTCTAGTATTCTCTGCGTAGTACCGATGTCAGTTATCCTCAATACTACAATGCGTTGCTTCTTACCTTAGTCTCGTCCCCAACTCGCTTTTTCACATTTCTTTTTATGCTGTACATTTATTCTGCAAAATTCCTCTGGGCAAGTGCTAAGCTCCACTGCTTGAGCCCATCTTTCGATCGAAGTCTTCGATGTGAGCTTTCATCTTCTTGG
>QGML01000663.1:0-14935 GCA_007825375.1 Lachnellula willkommii | reverse complement strand
GAAGAAGGAAGAAAAATGGGGGTAGAGGGTGAAAGACGGGAGGTATACAGTTCTTTCCAGCGGCGGCAGGTTCAAGAACAGGAAATTCCGATATCCGGCCTCGTAGACCGTTTCCAGGGCTTCCATCTCGCTGCTGATGATCTGGCTGTAGAGGGACGCGAAGTCGCTGGCGCTGTTGTTGGTGGTGGTAGCGGAGCGGGGGAATGTGTATTTGCTCGTATCGCTGATGTCGTTTATGCCGATGAAGACTGCGACGAGGGATTTCGAGGGCGTTGCGGGGAGCACGGGACGCGCGTAGGTGTTCCATTGGGCGATTTGGTTGGTGAGGGTGACGCTGTAGTTGTGGTGGAGTGGTGTACTGGGGATCGTTAGACGTAGACTTGTATATATGTGTGTGAGAGAGAGGCATATGGAGCATCTAGGAACCCGGAATCTGGAATTTCCACACTAGCTGAAACCAAACCAAATCAAATCACACTCACTACTCAGTCGATACGTCGGATCCGGCAAAGGCAAAATTCCAAAGCTGCTTCGTGCATCGAGAGGGTAGGCCGGAGAAGCAGCCCGTCAGATACTCAACCCAATTCGGCCCGCCTGCCGAAGTGCCAATCTAGAATCGACATGCGATCAGAAGAGTGTCCTTCCTGTACGGAGGTAGAAGCTGCTAGCTAGAACACATACTTGGTTCTGAACTATCTCGTCACTGAGCAGTTTCTCGGGCGTGAAAGAGTAGTTTTGAAGGTCCCCGATGAATGAGTAGTTTTGGAGGCCGGATGTGCCTTGCACGTAGGTATAGCTGTCGCCGAATGCTAAACTGTTGGGGATTAGCATTTGTTCTTAAGAGATGGTTGACTGCTGGCTTGTGGGAGAATAGCAGATCTGGTCAAGAAGGCCTTTTCTCAGAAGGGCATGAGACATGGGTTGAAGAAGAATGACATGGAAACATTTTATAATTAATATATTTGGCAAGATAGCATTAACATTAAACCACTCACATAAAGTTAGTCTCGTCCCAGTTGAAATATGGCTTTGACTGCTGAGAGGGAGACGCGTTGACAAGAGCTGCTGCAAAGCACAAGTGGGCAAGTAAAAAGTGAACCATCTTGAAAGGCCCAGAGATAGCTAACAAATCAGAATATCAAACTGCCCCATATTCCTTGGGAGTTCAAAGGATATTTATAGTCCAAAAAGTCCATTGGAAATTCTTCCCCGACCCGAGATACTGGTATTACCCCACACTTGCGGGGGGCGGGGAATAAATTGAGACGGAAAAACTACCTCCGAGGAGAAAAAGCTCTTTCCTGAGAAAGTTGAAGGAAATCGTAGATCCTTTGGTAAAGAGAGACTAAATGTATGGCCAGAGTATTCAACTCATTCATAAATACAGTATATCCATGAAAATGGAGCGCTGGCTGTCTCGATATGGGGATATCTGCCAGATAAATGAACAATCGTGCTCTTCAATTCCAACAGCATATGAACTGGTATACCCCATTCGATGACATATCGGCAGGCGTTTTCAATCAAAGTATTTAGTGGTGGCCGTTCTTCAAGTCAACAGGCAACATAGCATCCAAGTTGAAGATTGCCGAGGGCCAAGAGATGACGCCAGCCCTTGCAAGGCCCTGGAAAGTTTGGAGTCTTTGGACCGCGCTAAGGTCATATGACATATTCCAAGGTTTCTAGGAGTATTCTCGACAAGTGATATGCTTGAACAAGTGGCAATTTACCCACGTTGCATTCTAGCTGTTATTGGGGCGGAAAGGATGTGGCGGACAACCTTGACCACACTCGTGACTCGTGAGTCGTGAACTAAACGAAGACTTTGCCCTCTCTTGACCTCTGATGAGCATTGGTAGATGAGTATTATATGAAAACAGCCATCTTGCGAATTGGAGATGGTGTGTCGTTCAGCTTTCTAATCAAAGCAACAGGCCGTTATTCCCGTCCTAGACTGGCTATATAAGGAGGGGTTTTCCCCTACGGATATTTCTTGGTTCCTAGATCCTTCGAATGAAACTGATTGTTGAAGGTCTCAGACGCTCTGGTGCTTCATTAATTCACTCGCCATGCCCTCACCAACATCGAAATGGGTTTTCGTATTCGCCATGGCTCTCGGGTATAGAGTTGGCAACTATATTGAAGGCGGAGTCCTGACAGCAGTTATTTTTCTCAACTGCTCGAGTGGACTTTTCCCAGGGGTTCAAGGCGGAGAAGAAGATGGTCTCGCTGCGGGCACTCTCTTTCATCACCTAGTACAGAAGTCGTAAGGGATAGAAGGATTGATGTGGTTCCAAGATACGCCACCATACCTTGTCGTACATGGGTTTTGAAATAAAACCCACTGACCATCCGAGCGCTGTGCGGAAGTTGTACAGTACCGGGAGATATCGCTATTTTAGAGACTGGGGATACTGTACCAGCCGATCTGCGTGTTTTTGAAGCAATGAATCTCAATTGCGACGAGAAGTGGTTGACAGGGGAAGCAGAACCCGTTGAGAAAGGATGGAAAACAGATCAAAATCCCGGATCAGGAGACAAGCTTGCAACAACTGAACAGGAAGTCGGCGCTGGCGATCGATTAAACATAGCATACTCCACAACGACGGTTACCAAAGGTCGGTAACTAGACAGCCAACAATTCCATAGACCCAAACAACCCCTCCCAAGGAAATGCAACCAAAGGCATTTCAACATCCAAATCAACTGGTTTGGATGAAAAGTCCGGCTATAATCATCAACGAAGCACCAGAGCTCTGAAATTCGACATACCAGCTGAAAAGGCCGCACAAGACCAGCAAAATAACAAAGACTCCGAGGAAGAGGAGACAACTTTGACGCCTGACCTGGAGAAACTTTTGTATCCATAGTATTGCGCAACTTAGCTACAGTGACACAAGAGCGTAAGTATAGCGAAGCCCCCTTTTTTCTGATCTTGGCGTGCCTCGAAAATCCTAGCAGGCGTTCCGGGGCAGGCATTGCTTCGGGAATGGCATTACGGCCCCTGGGTGATTGCTGCATATCTAGACATCCCACCCCAAAGTAAAAAGTAGAGCTGACTTTTCATTTTCCGAAGAGGCAGAGGGCAAGTATGATAGGAAGTGACAAACTGCTGGAGAGCCAACGGAGATCGCGTTGCAAGTCTTTGCTCACCGATTCAACCGCGGGGAGAGGAATCTCGAGTCCCACGGGTGGAAGCAAGTCGCCGAGTTTTCTTTTGATAGCAGCATAAAACGAATGTTTGTTGTTTACAAATCGGCAGAACGCAAGTCTAGCATGGTTTTCACCAAGCTGGCGTAGAGCGCATTGTTGATATATGCTCCTCAGTTGGGACCAAGTCAAGTAAGGAACCATTGGCCGACGAATTGAAGGGGGAGGAGATCAACCGGATGAATGATTTTGCTACTCTAGGACAGCGGGTCCTGGCAATCGCATCCAGAGGATGGGACGGAGATTTTGCGGCCGAGTACAGGAAAAGCAGTGATGATGAGCTTAAATGGAAGTTCAACGGGACCTGACTCTCGTCGGTTCGATCGGTATTCATGACCATCCTTGAGACGAGACCAAAGACGCTACAAGAGAGAACAGTCAGGCCGGGATCAAAGTCCACATGCTCACCGTAAGTGGCTCACCCTACCCGCGTAATCGAAAAGCTCACACAGCGAATAAAGGGACCATGCGAGCACTTGCCATGGAGATCGGTATCGTTCCTAGGAACCTATCCATTCTACCTGCCGACGTTTCTGCTTCGATCATCCAAAAGGCGACAGACTTTAACAAAATGACCAATGCTGAGATAAATGCACTACCAGAACTTCCTCTCGTCATCGCCCGCTGTGCTCCCGACACAAAGACCCGTATGATTGAAGCTCTCCGCCATCGAGGCCTCTTCATCGCTATGACAGGTGACCTGAGTTCTGCTGACATGGCTGGGTCCGATGTTGCAAAGGGCGCAGCCATGATCGTGCTCACAGATGACAAATTCAACAGCATCGTCTGCGCGATCCGTCAGGACAGGAGGATGTTCGATAATATCCAGATGAAATCGAAAGAGAATCGCGGAAGCTGGGGTTGAGACAGGATTCTTCAGTATCGCGAAGTCTGGAACGTCCTCGATCAAATCGTTGATTAGGAGAGGGATTGGAAAGAGCTCATGAGAGTAGGGGATGAAGGAAAAGGGGGTTGAAATGGGTACATTGAGTTCGACATTCACGACGCAATTGCTTTTGCAGCAGTCAGACCCCCATTATGGTGGGTGAGGGCTGGGAGGGGTGCGCAGGCTTTGCTTGAGAGTCAGGCGTTAGGGTATGAGCATCTAATTGTGAAGATGAATTTGTTTGAGCAGGTTCGAGCAGGTGTTGTTGTGATAGGCGTAAGATTTTGTAAGTTCGTATTTGAGTATTCAACTCAACGCTTTATTGGACCTCCTTTCAGGATCCGTAGATTATTCTGAGCATAAACACCGAGACAAACCCCTTTCGAGCGGGCCACATAATATTGATACAAGCCCCTTGAGACAGCAAGCTTAGATGAATGCCTTATGGCTACCGTGACTTTCGATGCCAGCAAACATTTTTGTGAATACCCAGTTTGATGAAATTTGATGACCACCGCTATATTGTCAAGCAATAGTCGAGAAATCGAGCTCGATCACAAAAGTTCTTGGGTGATTGTGCGGGCTGGGGGGTGACAAGACAAACGCATGCTACCACTCGGGCTTTCAAATATAGAAAAGGGGCGATGAAATGCTTGTATCAGAATCGGTGACGCGATGGAACGGTATGTTGAGAGACGTCGTACAGAATTGAGAAGCGGGAGGGATACCATCGTTGTGAATAGATTTGACTACAGCTGCGTGCCCCCAACGCATGGAACTGGCCCTCTCCTGATCATTGCCGAAACTTATCCTTGAATTGGGGTTCAAAAGTAGCGCCGTTGAAGCCAACTTTGACGCCTGAGACCAGAATTTCGGCAGATGCCGGGAAACCTTTCTCCTGATACAGAAATTCCAATAATACGTGCCGCTACCGAACGTCGAAAAGCAGGAACCCATCAATAAAAGCACAGGTCGATGCTTATTTGTTTGCCTCGAAACTTTTCAAAGCTGGGATCTGACTTGTGATAGAAATGCTTTCTGTGACGTTGGGTGGATGTGTGTAACCTGGAGAGGCCCCCGCTCCAGCAACTTGCCGGGTGTTGGACAAGATCTGGGTGTATTTTGGGATGTGAAGACATTCAGAAAACACAGCATGAGATTTCCGCCCTGCTGTCACGCCAAGTGCCATGTGACGGTTGATCCTCTCACTCGTTTTTGCCACGGGGATTTAGATAGCTGTGGAACATTGAGCTAGATGAGAAATTGGTGTCTTGCACGGTAGACAGCGGGCCTTGCCCCTATTCTTGATCCAGGAGAAGAGAGACACTAGCAGAATCAGGAGTGATGAAGACATACCGTGCTAACCCCAACCTTTTATCCATCTCCCGACCAAGTGCCATTCCATTGACAGTACTGACGATCCATCTTGAGAATTTCACTGGTCATGGCAGCCAATGGAAAATGGGCCACAACGGAAGCTTGCACGCCACTTGAGGGGCTATAATTGGTGGTGTCGTGCCGGTGCATGTGCATGCAACCCTCCCTTCCTCCAGGCTCCACGACGTGCATACTGTACGTAGTATTCCTTGAGACCGAATCCTGCCGGCCGTTTATCAATAACAATTGCTGTGCCCGAGGCCCCGAGCTGACGGTCGATATTATTTGCTTACTTGGTGTGAAGGGATCGCCTCGAGTAAAGTAAGAATAAATAGATGGTGCAGCAGTGGGTTCCTTCGGTCCGATCTGTTCTGCTTTGGTGCTTCATAATAATGTCGGCAGAGCTCTTGAGATGCAAGCAGAACAGAGCTGCAATCAAAGGCGGGGGAGATGTTTGGCGTACACTAGTACATGATAGTTGTGAATACCTAGCTATTCTGCTAGAGACTACTCCGTACTGGGACATCTAATTCCCGCATTGACTTGGTTTTTCCCTTTTACTGCATTTGTGGAATAAATTCATGGAGTTACCTTGAAGGCTTCTTGTGATTTGCGCAGGCCTCCCACGCACTGCTGACGGACAGGAATATCCATGAATTGAGTACAGCATGGCCCCATGTTACAGTAACTATAACTAGGTAGGCCTAACAGTAACACAGAAAACTGCGGATAAAGAGGCTGAGTTGTTATAAGGCACTAACTACAGTGTAGCTGATGAACAGTTGAGTACATTTATCCATAAACTTCAATTGCTACATGAGGAGGAGTAGTGAAGTGGCAGGGGGGCCCGTTTTCGTATGCTTCTAGAAGGCTTCTTCGCCAGTCAGTACGGAGTAATTTAATAATAGATGGGTACTGTACGGAGATACAGATGCAGATGCAGCCATTTAATTCGCCGAGTCGGTCCACCACTAAATAAAGTAAGATCGAAGCACGTTTCGTTTCGCACGTTTTCTTGCCATGCGATGCAGAAACAAAGATCACCAGCTTTGGTCTTGACTGGGTGGACGGTAGTAGAACTACTCCCAATACTTCTACAAGCAAGACTACCGGACTACTGGCACCATACTGGTAGCTGTTAGTCTCACCCCTGAGTGTTGATGTGCACGACACTACGGAGGTACTTACCAGGCACGAATACAGTAGGTACCGTACCTAGGTAATGACTGCATGCCAGCCTTGGGTTTTCTAATCGCTTTATAACGCCACCCATCCATCCATCCAGCCTGCGGCTGCGCTGCCCTACGACTCTACGAGTACATTCACATTACTCCGTACAGTATCAATCGTTTAATCTTTCTACCATTATTCTATCTATCATCCTTCCAACCTTATCGTCTCGCTCGTCAGCTTCATCTTCTCATATCTTGACACGGTCCCCTTCACATTATACCAGACTAGACTGGACTATCAATGTTGATATCATCCCCTTCTCTCTGAGTCTCTCCTCTCCTTTCTCCTCGCCTGACTCCTGAGTCTCCTCGCCTCGCATCGCCTCTCCTCTCCTCTCACTACTCCATTCCGGGAGCAACCTACCTCAAACGCCGCACCAGTACCGTATTCTCTCCAGTGTCTCCACCCCCATGCACCCCTGAAGCTTTTCGCTTCCATTCCGCCCGGCCCCCGGGGTGTCTGTCCTGTCGTCCTGTCAGGTCCACTCTCAGTTAGCCTGTCCACCAGGCCCAATATTATCCCCTTTTGCTCCGAACAGGAAGTGAGCGACCTACCTGGGACGACTCGACTCGATTCAAATCCGACATCCTCAAATCTTTGGATTGTTCATCGTCGTCGTTTGACAGAATAATACCCAATAATACCCTCCACGAGCTGTCGTCTCAGCCACGTCCCCATCTTACCTACGTTACACTGTACAACCCCACTCTGTACAATCCGAGGCTGACAGCGGCTGGTCCATTATCGCACTGCATCACGGCATCTATCTGATCAATCTGTCGTGCGCCCTTGCACATTCGCTCTCACTCCGCTCCAGCTTGGAGCACTCGTTTCCCGTTTCCTGTCACTCTTTCAGTGGAGGTGAAGTTTTTTCTAGGTACGTACAGTGCGCAGAGGGTGTTTCTCATCCCCAAATACCAGCAATCCTTCGAGAACCATTGGCAGAAAGTGGACGTAGATTGATCTTATCGCTCAATCTTTTTCTCACTTTCACCACGTTCATCCCACATGGCATGGCTACCTCCCATTGCAAATCAAGTGGCACAATCTTCTCCTGTTGGGCGGCATCGGCAGCATCCATCTAACAAGAATCCGGTCTGCTCGTTTTGCACGCTCAATGCATTAACAACAGCTGTCGATCTTACCAGATGACATACACATGTCATTGCCCGTGCCCCGTTTCTCCGTGACACTGTATATGCAGGGACTAACCAAGTTGATTATGCACAGATCTTGAACTAGGATATTTATCTAAAATCGAACTCCAAATCCTATTTCCACGTCCTACATAAAGCTGATTTGAAGGCAAAAGAGCGGGCTCTGAAACAATACTGGGAGAAGAATCACCGATTGAGAGCAACCTCCACACAAAACTTCGCCGATTAATAAATACACAATGGCTCCGGACTTGGCTTTCCAGGCACGATCAAGGCGATCAAATAGCATTTCAAATAGCATTTCGAGCGACAGACCCTCTGCTACTGGATATGGAGGCTTAATTTCACCTCCTGCGACCGTTTTGCCAGACCCAGCTTTCATCGCAGCGTCTGCAGCATCACAAATCGTAACCAATGATCATGACAGCCAATCCGACAGTTGGTTAGATCAGCATGGAATCGAGCCGTCGGGAGAGACCGCGCTGGTCACCCCCGTTGCGCTGAAGCTCGTTAATCGTTTTCTGGACCAACTGTTGTTCAATTTTCTCGCTGTCTCGAAATCGACATCGCTCGCATCACTCCGGCCAGCTGTTACCGAGGTTCTCAAAACAAAGCTTGCCAAAGATGCGATCAATGGTGCTGAACAAGAACTGCATGAATACTTAGGCGGTGGCGACGATGATGAGTTGATGGCGTTTCATAATGGGCTGGAATCAAGTGGCAGCTGGGATTTAGAGTTGATTTGGAAGCGTACTCGTTTGCGATGCATGGTTTACTCGTCTCTTGGTGACATGGAGGAGGAAGATGAAGATCATTGGACCGAGAGGGAACATTTGGAGGACTCTTCAAGCACTGGCCCTGGCGTTGTTTCTCCCGCAGTTGCCATTTTCCTCACATCAGTCTTGGAGTTTATGGGTGAACAGGTATTGGTAGTGGCAGGCCAGACTGCATACCAGAGATTAAGAACGAAACTCGAAAAAGAGGCAAGGGATGGTACTAGCACGCTCTCTGACATTGCAGAACGAGTTGTCGTGGACGAGAATGATACAGAGCGGGTTGCTCTTGACAGGACTCTCGGACGACTCTGGAGAGGCTGGAAGAAGCGCCTACGCTCACCTACATCGTCTATTTCAATGGCCAACCCCTTTCGCCGCGATTCGTTGCCGGCCAGCCAGTCAGATAGCATCGCTATCGATGATGCCATGGAAGACAGCCCGAAGTCTCTGGCTGCTGTTCTCGCCGAGTATGAGCTCGCAGCTGGCGTACCGCTTCCACTGTCCTCCGACGACATCAGAGAGATTGAAATACCCGGTCTTGCGCTACAAACTGACGACGAAGAGGGCGAGGAGTCTGTCAGTGACGAAGAGATTCAGCGTCCACGTCCAAAGAGCTTTATAACGTTTAGTCATGGAGGTGTCGGCCCTCTAACACCAACCTTGCCGCATGATGTTACAGCTTTAAGTCCAAATACAAGGAAAAGATCGCATTCTTTGCCCACACCCGCCCCGTCCCCGTATTCAAAGCGCCAGAAGCCATTAGTTGAGACTGATGAAAGCGACGATACTACGGCCCAAGGGTCGAACGTAGATGACCCGACTCGAGAAGACGGGGAAAAGGGGCAATCGGAATCAAAAGGTGTTATGGCTGGTGTCGTTGCGGGAGTAACTGCCGTAGGGGCAGCGGCTGTTGCAGGAATTACTGCTATCGCTAACGGAGGAGCCCCTCAGACTGAAGTTGACTCCAAGTCAGAGGTCGACCCAGAAGAGTTCGTAGAAGAGCCTAAGATCATGACCTCTTCTCGTATTTCAATCGATGGCTGCGTCTCTCCAATCGAGCCACCCAAAGCCGGTTCTAGTCGTCCAGCCACCAGAACCTCCAGTATTCACTCAATACGAGTTATCGACGTCCCTTCTAGAAGCCCGCCCATTTCACAAGTTGGCTCGGGAGAGGGGAGTGATTACGTGTCTGGAAGGCCTGTGATTATCTCTCCGTCCAGCAGTGTAAATTCTTCACTTTCAGATTCACAGACACCTAAAGTTGCGAGTCCAGTCTCTCGGCTTTCGAATGGTAGTCCTCATGGGCGCGGAGGCTCTCTTGTTCCAATGCACACCAGGAGTAGTGCTGGTGGATCTATTTCAGAGGCTGAAGAGCTAAACGAGCCGGTATCAGCCCCCATAACAGCGGTTCCATCTGACCTTGCCGCTGCTATGGCTGGTGTGGATTTCTATCCAAGTCCAACAACACCTCAATTTTCATCGAGTAAAGAGGATGTATCCCCACCCACACCACCTGGAACCTTTGTACTTTCACCAGCTCCTGCATCCCGCCAACCCCAAAAAGCGACCAGCTCACTCGAACCCCAAGCTAGCCAACCTAATCAACGCTCGGGCGCTATGTCAAGGACTCCTAATGTCGAGAATAGTGTGCCTTCACTTACTCCTCTACGAGAATTGAAGGAAGTGGCACAAGATACTTCAGATAAAGCCAGTTCTATTGCTCCAAGCGCTTCAGGTCATTCACGTTCTATTTCTGGATCTACATCTACGCTGCCTTACATGCAAAGAGCTGGAGATCAGCAGAGGTCAGCACGTGGCTATCCTTCCAGCACATCCTTCAATCCCCAGCCGCGTTTAACCAGAGAAGATATCGCACAAAAGGCCCCTGAACGCCCGAGAGGCCGGCGCTCCGAATCTGCCTCATCATCTGCCTCCTACAAAGTGAAGGCGATGCGCTCGTCTGAAGACAGTACACCAAGTGTAGCGGATGATAAGGGTCGAAGCTTTGAGCAGCTCATCAGGAGCGATCAGACAATCCAGTACACTTTGACGCCAGAGAACATGCGTAACATCGAGGTAAGTGTATCTCCGAAGTGAGATAGTTTCATCGGCTCATATAAGCAGTCGCCAGATAGTTCCCGTCATGGAGTCCCAGCCGTATCAACTACAAACGACGGTAGCCGACCACCTAGTGGTCGATCGCATTCATCCTCCGTCACAAAGTTATCAGCGCTCCGTTCCAACCCTCCAGTCGACGTTTCTGTTCCGGCTCCAAAGTCTCCCCAATCCTCTAAACAGCACAAGCCTGTCTCAATTAATTCCAACAATACATCAGGGACACGAGTACGGTCCAATGCCCCACAGGCGCGGGATGCTCGAGTCGACAGAGATTCCGTTGGAGACTTCGCTGATTTCATCAGAAGCACAGGTATGCGAAAATTCTAGTGCAGATAGCCATGATTTGTCTATTTTCCCCTTTTGTTCCATGCTAATCGATATGCTGTAGGTCCTGCTGAGTCTTACGAGCCAACTCCTCCGCGCTCTGTACAGACACACCGTGGGGCAAATGGAAGCGCACGGAACGTCAGTGGCACGTCTTCACGCATTGCATCTCCTTCAACACTCCCTAGACGTTCAGAATCTACCATTGGTCGGGCCAGGCTGCAGGCTCGTGAGGCCGCGGTTACAAAGGGCGACAGTATCAGCGATCTGATAGATTTTGTCCGGTCTGGACCTCAGCTTGATAATGAGAAGCATCGGATCCCTCGTACTGTAGCACCTTTCAGAACCACCATGGATTCTGACCAAATGTCGGCAGGTGTTGGTGGCAAGGCTATCGATGCTGCTTTGCCTGATTCCCGATACAGTCAAGCATCCGCATCTGTTAACAGCTCTGTGAATTCGCAAAGCGCTTTACTCAGCCATGCTTCTAAGAACAAGGCACTTCCTACTCAAAATCTCAACAACTTCGACGAGGCGGATATGATGCCTAAACGGAAGACCCGTCGGGTACGAGATCCTTACGCCATCGACTTCTCTGATGATGAAGATGAATTCGAGGCAGCCGCGCCGAGGGCCAAGGCCAAGCCTATTCAAGAAGAAGAGAGCTTAGCCGACTTCCTTAGAAATGTTCCACCTCCTCCAGAACCTCCAACGACACGTGTCTTTGAGCCAGCTCGGAAGCAAGATGGCAAGAATGGCGTTTTAAAGAAACCTAGCACTACTAGCTTGATGTCCCGCTTTAGCCGCAAAGAATCTGGTCCCCAAATACCACCGAAGCCCAAGACCTCAGGAAATGACTCTCGTGCTCCGTCAGTTAGGAGGCCTTCATATACGCCAGTTGCCGCTAAATACAGCACTACTTCCGTACCCGCATCGAAACAACAGCCAAACATTGATAACTACTCGTCCCAGGTAGATTCTGCCAGAAATAGGATGCAAAAGAAAAGCTATCAGCCCAGAGAAGCGGTACTACCTTCAAGCAGGGGGACCGATGACCTCGCGGACTTTCTGATGAAGAGCGAGCCACCTATGCAATCTGAGCCTCGAACCTTCACACCCCTTCTACAAAAAGAGGAAGCGAACGCCTTCCAAAGAATGTTTGGCCGGAAAAAGGTCACTTGATCTGTCACAATCTACCCGAAGTTTCATATAATCCGTTTCTACTCACCTGCAATACAACTTGGTTGCAGATCACAAAATGGGGATTCTTGCACATTATTCATGCCGGCGCTGGATATTTTACCCTTCCGTTGGTTGAAATTTGGATTCGAAGCTTGACAGCCCGTTGATCTTGTATGTTTTTTATAGATACCACAGACATGCGATTACGGCATTTTTGATGACAAGAGGACTTTCTTTCAGTCTATGACAATGTTTTTACTAGAGGCACATAAAATTTTCAAATAACTACACTTTTTACGATGGCATTTTTCTATGAAAGGGCATTGATGAGTGAGACTATGACATGTACGAGTACTTTATGCAGCTATTCCAATCCTGTCTTTGATCAAGGCCCCCCGCCTTCACAAAACTGCGTACTTCGCTTAGATATCCAACATAAGCCAAGTGGCGATCTATCTGGAACTTGGGAGGAAGCTTGGTGGAGCCTAGTACTCCGTTTTGACCATGTCGTTAACCTGTTCTGCACGTGATGCTGCCTGATCTTCACGTCAAAGACTCTAGTCCCCTTCTCCCTTTCTATTCCAATGCTATTTCCTCATCCATTTCCTTCTCTGAATAACCACTGCAAGCCCAAATAGACAATCAACCAATATGGGAGGTTGGGACTTCAACTGTGCGCTTTGCGGAGCGTCTTTTTTCACATTCGAGCCATTGCCCGAAGCGTATCCTCAAGAAGGTGGGGTTATATATGCCTATATATACACGGAAAAGCAAAGAGGGCTGACTCCTTTGATAGATTTCGAATGGATAGAGAAAATACAATTCATTGGGTTTAATCCTGATAGTCTTGCTGTGAACAAGTAAGTCTGGTCGCCAATTATGGACCGTGAAGAGAAATAGCTGATGGCTTTGCATTGTTTAGGTGCTTCGTTACTGGGGTTGGGAATGGAAGAGACCAGGAATATGTAGGTGCGAGGATATGCTCGGGGAAATGCTTTCTCATCTGCTTTAGGGAGGTGCAGATTGTCCGATTGGAGATGATGAGAATGTGCCCAGAGGGGACAGGGCACAAGGACCCCGACTTCCTACTGAGATTAGACAGTTCACAACGTTGGTTTTTCTTCTTTTCCTGCTACCCACCCATTCTGCAGAACGAACTGATATGGAAAATATCTAGATACTTTTTTCCCGACGAGGAATTCGCAGCCCCGTTTCATCCGCCTTGTTTCCAGATTTTCGCTCAGGCGCTGAGATACCTGCGCTCGGGACGAGTTGCAGGTATTGCGGACTGTGAAGAGGTTTCAAAGGAGATGTTATATGAGGCGATGAAGAGGTCTTATGGAGGGAATTACGAGCCTCATCTGGAGCTTGATTATGGGGAATTGGGGGATGTGAATTCCGAACAATATTGGGATAATGTCCCTGGTTATGAGGTATGTCCCTTTCTAAGCCTCCACTCCAATTTGTTGATAAATAGCAGGCATGGTCAACAAACCCTTTTCAAAGTCCCGCCATATCTAAATACATGGCTGCTCTCTCAGCCAAAGCTCCAATAACAGTCCATCCAATACCCTCAAAACCAGTCCGCAACCACCTTGGTCCCTTTAACAATTTAGCAGAAGAGCTCGTCTGCGAGATCCTCCTCTGTCTCCCCCACACCGACCTGCAATCCCTCGTCCACTCAGGCATGCTCACCCTCGACCTCCCAACCATCCAATCCTTCTGGAAGCGCAAGCTGTTCCTCGATATGCCCTGGCTATGGGACTTCCCACCCACCGACCAGCCACGAGACTGGTTCTCCACGTTCCAGGAGCTGAGGCGACAGTGCTTTGCCAGTACTCATGAGCGGGACCCTTCAGAGCAAGCTGTTACAGCGGAGAGGGATGGGGGTTTGGTGCTTGGGCTGGCGAATAGACGGCGCATCTGGATGGCCTGTGAACAGTTGGCGAAAGTGTATTTGGAGCAGAAGATGGGTGTGGATGTTGACGGGAGTGCTGAGATTGGCGAGGGTGTGAGTTTGCAGATGCCCCTTGTTGCGGATAAGTCGAAGGATGTGCAGAGTTTGCATACGCAGTTCTTGCGCTCGTGGGGGGATTTGGAGAAGGAAGCGAGGTTTTCGTTCTTCTTTAAGGAGGATGATAAAAGGCTGTGCGGGATTGAGATGACGTCTATGAAAGCTGGGAAGAAGAAGAAGGTGTTTGGGATTAGGGCGAGGGAGAGTGTTGATGTTGTGGTTCCGGCCGAGACTTGGATTGAGGGCGTCGAGCTCAATATCTGCGATGCGGATAACCTGACTGGTCACGCAAATCTTGGGATTTCGGGCTTGAAGGTATGTGGCAACCATTCTTGTGTATCTCCTCCGACTACAAGAATATCTGAAGCATTTCTGTCTGGGTAACTAGCACACGCTGATGTCCCCAGTAGATCTATCTTCAGAACGGCAAGGAGATCCAAGTCAAAGAAAGCAATGGTGCGAAACGCCAGATGATGGCCGTGAACGACATGACCATCACGGGGCTCACGGGCTCTCTAGCAGAATCAGACGGTATAATCCAACGCATAGGTCTCCTCCAATCCCACCGATGCCGTACGTTGCGTTCTTCTCTCTCCACACCCTGCATTTGCAACTTACTCACACCACCACAGCCAATAAATCACCATCACCATCACCA
>QGML01000662.1:0-14932 GCA_007825375.1 Lachnellula willkommii | reverse complement strand
ACAAACACCTTCTTTCGCTCTCTACCCCTATCCATCCACATCCCTTCTCCCCACAGCGTCAGCGTCTTGAGTCGCAGTCGGAATCGGAATCACGCCGGCGTGTATAAACAGCCTGCCACGCCGTCATGGCGCTCATGGGCACAGTGGCCCTTTGGGCCCACGACAGCTTCTATGGCCGGACGGCGAGTTCGGCGGTCGTGATGAGTGTATTGAGAGCCGGAGCCGGTGCCGTTGCGCGTGTAGAACTTGGTCTAGGGGAAGGGGGAGCTAGGTGGGGATATGAGTATGAGGGAGTTACGCGGAGACACACATACAGGAATTGCAAGCAAGGGCACATCGCGGGGTAATAATGCGTCCCCTCGAAACTCCGGGTCGTGTTTCTCGGGATGAGAGCGGCAGCGTGAGATATACTCCGTTGTCTGAGTGACGACCATCGAAAGCACTGGGCGTGCTGAGGCTGAGACGGACCAGCGTCTGGAGTTATATACGACTTCTTTCACAATGCTCACCCGGTAGCGTTGCGCGGAAGAAGCTCTTGCGGATGCAAACCGATCCGGGCGCGCCGCGCTCTGGGATTTCTGATCCCGGTTATCGAGTACAATCGGTGCGATCTATACGACAGGTGTCTGTACGGCTGCATTTCGACAGAAAGCCCGTGAGGCTGACTGCTGGTGAGATTCCATAGTGGCTTCTCCGTCCAAGCGTTAGCTCTCTTCTCACGAGCCATACCGAGTATATTGTTCGGATGAATACACGGCCGCGGTGTACTACCTGGACCGGGCTATAGATATTGCGCTGTCCATAGGAATGCAGCGGGAGCAATTTGCTTAGGACAAGAGCGAGTGTGATGCGGTCCTGGCGGAGAGTGGGAGAAGGGCTTGGTGGGTTTTGGGGTTTGTACGGCACCGATGGCCTATTCGCAGCCATGAGCCATTATCCAACCTATAGACTTCGAGACAGCATAGGAAATATGAAGCTTCCGTGTAAAGATCTAGACTATGAGAGTGGGGAATCCTCCACATCACATCCGTCTCCAAAGCAGTCATGCTGAGTGCCATTTCTAGAAGATATCTCAACCCCTTGCTTGGCAGACCGCGACCACGACAATCGAAAATTCGACGACGAGGATGCAGTTTACTCCTGTGGACCTACCTCATCGATATCTCGCGAATAACCAGTTCCCTCTTGCCAATCAATCATGAAGAACGAGGCCCAGGGGACCCTACGATCGCAACTCCGACACAAGAATATCGAACTAGTCGCTCTACTCCCCAAATGCAAGCAAGATCTCATCTCCAAAGACCGGAGAATCGACCAGACGATGTTCCTCGCACACGCCATCATGAATTGGTAAGCCACATCACATCTCCAATATCCAGGACTTACCGGTTAATAATCCGGAAGCGTCAAAATATTCCTCTGGCCGCCTACACTCCCAACTGCTGTACGAGTAAGCGATATCGAAACACGGTACGCTCGCTTTGTCACTGCGTCAGACATGCGCTGTACAACGCATACCGCTAATGCCTTGAAGCATCGAAATTTCCATCGTGATTTTCGCTCTGCCGTGATCATCCCTCACATCCAGCACTCGCCTCTGGTGACCTGCGCACTAGCGCTACAATACAGGTCATGGCGCAAGTGAGTGCGTGTAACGTAACCATGTGTTGAAGGCGGGAAGCAAAATCTATGAGGCGGACTGTCGAAGAGGAGTGTGGGGGAGGTGGCAGGGGTGGCGAGGGAGTTGCAGTGAAGGATGTAGGGGTTGAGAAGGAGATTTTTTGTGGTGACATGATGGATGATGAGGGGCGGTGTTCGTTGATTGGGGGAGGGGAGTGGTGAGTGAAAAGTCTTATTAAAAAGAAACTTGAAAGTTGACTCTGTCGCTATCTATCCATTCAACATCTTTCAGCGCATTACTTCCGCCCACTTACAAAGTATACCTAAACCCATCTTGCCCCTTCAGCAACTAAGTTACCTACGTGTAATATTCTGGTATCTGGAAGGTGGCGAGTAGCTTACCAAGCCTTGCGAAGCAGCACAACTCTGTTGATAGCATGCAATGAATAGAACAGATTAAGGATTCGAAACTTGCTGGTCTATTTTCATCCCATATAAACTAGATACATTTGAGATTTTCCACTTGGCGTGTGGAAGGAAGACGTACTGTACGTACGCAAGCCTCTGATCACGGTTAGACATAAATAACACGTTTCTGGACAATACAGTCAGGCAAGATGACACTGGTACATCATTCAAAAACAGAGAGGTAAAGTAGCGAGCAAATCATTAGGCAGGCATTATTTGTAGATTCACGAAGTTATTAAGATACCGGCTACTTAGCATGGTGGGCCTTGCCCTTAACGACCTTGCAAACTCGAATGCGTGGCATTCATCCCGTCCTCTCCAGACGTTAAGCTTCCCTAGATAGTCTGGACGAGGAATTCTCCCGTTTCATTTCCCGGGGTTTCAGCACTTGATATGGTGTGGAGAAACTACTACTGTATAGCGCTTGGACGGGGCGGGGCGTTGGTCAATACTGTAGCAGAGCTGGCCTCCTTTCTGGGCCTTTTTCGTCAGGACTTGGCTGTCGGGGATTCAAGATGGCAATATGGGTGAGATTTGAATGGATAAAGAGATGTGAGATGTTAATTTCCCGCCCAGCGTATTTTAACGCTGGGATGGTGTCGAGTTTCTAATACCCTCAGGCCAACGGGAAGTATGCGTTGCCATCAATCAAGTTCGCACTGGCGGTACTTTGCTACCGTCGCTTCATTAAGCCTCAACGAAGGTCTGGTCTGGTGCACCGGGTTGGAATCCAGAAGTAATCATATTTTATGAAACTATGGTCGAGATCCAAGGACTACACAATCGTGAAGTTCGGGTCCAGCGTGGAATGGCTACGCACTTACTTGCTATGAGACCGTATGTATATTGCATCCAGATGTGCTATCCTCATATGGAAGGGGAGGGGTATCTTCTATTTAAACGCCACTATTAATATTCAAAACTCCTGGGTAGTGAGGTCTATGTGGCTCGACCGCGATGGCTATGCTTCAATAGCATTGTCCTCGGCAAGTCTTGCATTCTGTCGCTCCTTTATTTCGTTACGGACTGCGAAACTTATCTCGACTGCGATCAATATAATGATAATCCACTCGAGGAAGCTGCTGTGTTTTTCGGCCAATGTCTGCCGTAAGATACTTGCGATCTCTTGGGCATAATCCATCTTCTCGTTCAAGGTCTTGATTCGTACCCCAACATCGAGAGCTCTGCCAACTTGGTCGTAGTATCCTTCGAGACCCAGCTCATGTTTGCTGTCCCAGAATAGATCTGGTAGGGAGTCGGTAAGCTCCGAGTAGTGATTCAACTGCGCCCTCAGCTCTAGCAACTGCCCGGTCTTCTGTAACATGAAATTTCGACGAAATGGGAGTCGTGAGCCTTTAGATAGCAGTGTGGGGATTGCTCTTGTGGATTCGAAGTATTTTCCTAGCATCGTCTCGAGGACTGCAAGCTTTGTTGAGCGAGCAAGACCGGACGAGAAAGCAATCTTTGCCAGTGTCGTGTCAAGTCGTGGACTAAATTTCGATTAGTGAGCATTCTGTCAATGGAGATCAGGAAACATACTTCGAGTTCTCTACACGCTGCGAGCTAGGTTTCGTGCCTAGCGCAATAACATCACCCTTGATAGTGCTACTGTCTCTCTTTTCATCCTCTGTGTATTCCAGGTCCTCCGTCTCTATCTGCTGTATATGTGGTTCGATTGCTGCCGGAAGCAGGATTTTGGTGGCCAGATCCGAGACCACGTCTTGTGGTAGAGACCATGCAACTAGAGTCCCAGATGGGAATACGAAAATATCCCCGCTGTTCGCCCCGCGAGTATGTATGACTTGATCCGCATCGAATCCTGTTCCGTCTGGATCAATCGAGAAGCCGTGAGCCCGCAGGATCTTAACCACCTCTTCCATGTCGAATTGGCTTGCCACCGATATCGCCATGACCGCATTGCTTCCCTCCTCCCCCTGAGCTGTGTCTTTCGTCCGAAGGGCAGTATCTCTGGATCTTTGTGCCTCCACTGCCACCCTCCTCAGAGATGTCTTTCCTGCCGGGGACCGTATTGGCTTTCGTTTCTGCGGGGGCGGGACATCCTTGGAGACCTCTGCATTCTCTTGCTGCAGGGGAGCCTTGGACGAGAAGAAGTGCTCTCGTTTTCGAGGGAATTGGCAGGCAGTTGAAGCATGGAGGTGGCGGAAAGGATGTTGTCGCGTTGAGCCTTCATTGAGGATTTGCCTGATGGTAGGCGCAAATAGTTGACGGCTGAAGGTCTGCATTGTGGACATTAAATGAGTTTAGATCCTTTGTATATAAATCGAAATTTCCATTGCTTTGGTGTAAATGTCTGTAGTGGGCACAAATTTGGGCCTGTAAGACGACGCGATTATATTTCTCGCCCTCGCCTACTGTAACAGCTTCCGAGCTCCAGCCCAGCTCCAGCTCCAGCCCTACGTCGATACTATAACGTGGTTGTCCAACCTTCCCTGCCAACACCACCAGATGTAATCAACAAAGTGCGCCACTATGGCTGAAGAGTCGGAGGATCAAGGCGACAAAAGTGTCCAAATGAACCAAGAATCCAGTCGCGATGAGACGGATACTCTGCACGACGAAGATGAGACTGTTGATAGCGATGATGCCGAGGAAGACGATGACGATGACGACGACGACGACGACGAGGGCGAAGAAGAGGAGCCGAAGCTCAAATACGCGCGCTTAACAAGCAATCTCGTACCTGTGTATAGGAATGGAGATGCTACAAGCTCTTTCCTGGTCGCGGGCGACAAAATGGTGAGTATTGACGGGTCTGCGTTATTGAACCGTTACTGACCGATTATGACTAGTTCATTGGAACGCATAATGGAAACATTGTAAGTCTCCTGTGATTTTTGTCTATATAGTGCATCTAAAACTAATACCTCTGGCAGCATGTAATCTCTCTACCCTCCTTCAAGTCCCTCCGTGTCTACCACGCCCACTCCGCCTCTGTAACGAGCATCTCGATATCCCCATTTCCCCCGCCCTTGCCAAGCGCAGCTCCAGAAGCTGTCAATAGAGTTGTGTCTCAATCCCAAACTTCCCAGAAATCGCCTTCTATAGCTTCTCAAGCTCCTACATCCAGTCCACGAACACCCAAAGCGCCTCTCATTCCAAATGTCCCCTCGAACGCCATATATATAGCTACCTCTTCAATCGACGGGAAGGTTTGTGTAGCTTCGTTGGTGGATAGTAGAGACAATCAATTACGAGATTTTGCTCGACCAGTGCAGGCTGTTGGGCTTTCGCCAGATTACAAGAATGACCGAACATACATATCGGGAGGGCTGGCTGGGAATCTGGTTCTCACGGTGGGCGGCCGAGCCGGGAGCTCCACATCAACAACTACTGGCTCTGCATCGGCCACGGCGTCTGGTTGGCTAGGTACCATTGGTCTTGGTACTAACGGGGGCAAAGACACTGTGCTACACTCGGGAGAAGGGACTATTAGTACAATAAAATGGTCCTTGACAGGCAAATATGTAGTCTGGGTCAACGAGCATGGTGTCAAGATTATGCGATCGAACTTACACCTGGACAGTGCAGACGCTGATTCTGCATGGAAACGAATTGGTCATGTGGACAGACCCCAGGATGATGGGTGGGAAGAAATGGCGGGTGTCTGGAAGGGAAGAGTGGAGTGGATTGACGAGAAGAGCATCGAATCAGATGAAGATGATAAAATGCGTGAAGCGGCGACATCCTCCCCAGCGACAGCAAAATTGAAACAGCAAGCATCAAAGGATAGCAACCGAATTGAGAAACTCCTTGTTGGATGGGGAGGTACAATCTGGATCATCAATGTACACCCTGGTGGCGTTGGCGTTGGTAAAAATGCCGGAGAACGGACTGTGGGAAGAGCTGAGATCATTAAAATGTAAGACCTCGTCCCATTGACTTTTTCCTGACTAATGGTTTCAGTTTACGGATGGATTGCATCATTTCTGGATTGTCGTTATATACCCCAACTTTGCTTCTTGTACTTGCTTATATCAATCCCACCGAAGAGAAGGACGGAGAGAAGACTCCGACCAAAGGGCACAAATCCAAAGGCTCTACAACCTCCACGGGAAGTGATCCACGAGGTGGCATTCGACACCGCCAGAATGCATTATCACCTGAGCTTCGGCTTATCGACCTGGGGTCCTCACAAGAGGTCGACACCGATACACTTACTGTCAGCCGATTTGAAAGGCTGTCAGCGACGGATTATCATCTGGGTATCCTGCCTCCTCCACGAGACCTTCCCCCAGCTCAAACCTCTCGTGGAACATTGGAGGCCCTGAGTGGTATGGGAAGTGGAATGTGGAACGCCACGGTCAATGCGACTGCTCTACTAGGCTCGGCGGCGAGTGTGAAAAGTAACGGCTCGGATCCCAAGGCTCCAAGTGCCGGAAGCAGCGCAACAAAAGTCTTGTCAGCGAATCGTATGAGCAGCGTTCACCCCCAACTCTCAGTGCCGGGAATGAAGATATTCATCCATAGTCCATACGACTGTATATTAGCTTCCAAGAGAGATCTCTCAGATCATCTCTCTTGGCTCTTGGAGCACCAAAAGAACCAAGAGGCTTGGGAGCTAATTGATGAGCACCCAGAAGTCATCTCTACATCAGCAGAAAAACTCGTGGAGATTGGTCCAGGCACTCCAGAACCAAGTCAAACAAGCGGCGACGACTGGAACGATGATGCAGCCTCAACAGTGGATTCTGCGAGCCGTTTGATTTATTCTGCTGTGGAGAAGGAGAAGCGTCGAATTGGTGAGCTTTGGATACGTCAACTGATCGATACGGGCGACTGGGCAACCGCCGGCAAGGTCTGCGGAAAGGTGTTGGGAACTGCTGCCCAATGGGAAGAATGGGTCTATGCTTTTGCGGGAGCCAAGAAGTTCGACGAGATCACGGACTATATACCGACGACGCAGCTGAAACCGCCTCTACCCTCACAAATTTACGAGGTCCTTCTCGGTCATTATGTTGCCAACAACAGACCAAGGGTGCGAGAGTTACTTGAACAATGGCCACCGGAACTCTTCGATATTAAGAGTGTTACCACGGTATTGGAGAACCAGCTCAAATATCGAGATGTCCGCGAGGATAGTGTAGAAGATGGAGTAGTAGGTCGCGATTGGCGAATCGTGATGGAAAGCCTGGGCAAGCTTCATATCGCCAGTGGGCATACTCGAGAAGCTCTAAAATGCTATATTCGTCTTCAAGATGCCGATGCCGCTATGGCCCTCATCAAAGACCATCATCTGGTCGATGCCGTTGCGGATGACATTCCTGGTCTGATTTTGCTCCGAGTCTCGAAAGAGCAAAAACGGACAGCTTCTATTGCGGAGCTTCGAGAACTTACTTTGGAGCCGGTCAATTTGCTTGTTGACGAAGCACAGCACGGGCTCGTTGGTCCTGAAGTCGTAGTCAAGCAATTACAGGAGAAGAATATGATACTTTACCTTTTCTTCTATGTCAGCTCCTTGTGGAGGGGCGATGGAATCGAAGAAAGCCAGGGAGAGAACAGGGACAGGTTACTATCCGAAAGCAGAGCCCTCGTTGACGAACTAGCTGATCTGGCTGTACATCTATTCGCGCTGTACGATCGTGAACTTCTCATGGATTTCCTCAAATCCTCCACCTTCTATATCTTCGAAAAGGTCAGTCTCATCAATTCCCATCTAAACGATACTAACAAAACGTAGGCAACCCAAGAATGCGAAGAGCGGGATTACATTCCCGAACTCGTCTACCTCTATTCCAAAACCGGCCAAACCAAACGTGCTCTGTATCTAATCATCGACCGCCTCGCGGATGTTTCCCAAGCCATCTCCTTTGCCAAATCTCAAGACGATGCTGATCTCTGGGAAGATCTCTTGAACTACTCCATGGACAAACCCCGCTTCATCCGGGGCCTCCTCGAGGAGGTCGGCACAGCCATCAATCCCATTACTCTTGTCCGGCGCATTCCTGAGGGTTTGGAGATTGAGGGTTTGAGGGAGGGACTGAGTAGGATGATCAAGGAGTATGAGTTACAGCATAGTATTAGCGAAGGTGTAGCGAGGGTGTTGAAGGGCGAAGTGGGGATGGCGCAGAACACCCTGCGTTCCGGACAACGCAAAGGGGTGAAGTTCGACGTCGTACACAAGCATGCCGATCACGTCGACGTTACAGCCTCCGACGCTCCACCTGCTTCTCCAGCGCAGAAGCACCAGCCAGGTCACTGTGTCGGCTGCCAAGAACCATTTTCCGAACACGAGACCGAAACACTGGTCGGCTTTGCTTGTGGACATGTGTTTCACCTGAACCATTTGCTGAGTTATAACAAAGACGAGGAGAGACCGCAAACTCCGCCGGATGTAGAGTTGGATGAGAACGGGCAATGGGCGGCGACGCATAGTGTTGGGGCGAAGGTAACGCATGCGAGGCTGCTGAGGGATAAGATTCGGGATGGGTGTCCGGTCTGTGGGGGCGTTACTGGGAGCTAGAAGGATATTTCGGGCGTGGCATGGGGTAGCATGGATGGATGTATATATGGCTGAGAATTTGCACATAGACGTAAACACCCAGAATAGAGCAATTGCGCTAAATTCTTGACGAAAGACGCCAACTACCCATTCAAACGCAATCATCGCAGCAAGTGGTGTGGTATAGTTACAACCTCATATCCCAGTCTACCTAAACTATATTCCTATCTGGTATTATAAACTATAAAACCCAAAGGTACGCATCTTCCTTCCAACATCCCGTTCTCAAGAGTCAAGACTCGTCCCCTTTCCAACGCACCTAGGATGCGTCAAATACATTGATTCCCCCTCTAAATCCTAACCAGAACCGACTGCCCGCCAAAATAGTACCACGCCCCATCAAACAGCAAAGCAAAGCACCCATTGCCGCGATTGGCGGCCCCCAGAACCCCGCACTGCAATACGATTATACGACGCTTCCGCCGAGTTCTGGGTCCGATATATAGAGGTGTTTGAGAGGAGAAGGCTTATACGGACTCGGGGTGCTTGGGAGAGAGGAGAGATCGAGACGGATGAGGATTCTTTGTTTGATAGGAGGGTGCTGGTTTTTGTTACGGCGGGGTGGGTGGGAGGAGGTTTATATTGGGGATGGGGGATTGGGGATGGGACGATTGTGGAGCTTTGAGGTGGTGGGAATAGGTCTGATGGATGGAAAGCTGGGATGCTTGCTTATAGTAATGGAATTTCATTATTGGCGGTTGCTGCACAAATACTTGTCTGTGATGAAATATATTTGATGGGGTGGTTAAAAGTGTGTACGGAGATGTGAAATTTAGAGATGAATATGTAATTAACGAGTATAGTGGTAAAACCCCTGAGAGTGAAAATAGTTTGTTCTGTGGGGATAGTAAACAATGGCAGAGGAGGATCTGGGGAAGTGAGAACGTGGGTAATTCACTTGATGGGAAACGTGGTGAACGGAAGAAGGAAATAGAAGGATTTTGCGCAAGGGAAATAGATTCGTGGATAAAATAACAGGCAAAAAGAAGATGCTGCCTACCTATATTACTGGATAATACAGTATGCGAGCCTCGCTGACCTTCCGTAGGATTCCAACCTACGTCTTGCTTAAATCAAAATTTGCATATGCTACCATTACACCAGGAAGGTTGAGGGGCATTCGAGAAGTTGACTCGTTTTGTGGCGAGTATCTGCTTGTTCCAATTTACAACGACTTGGAGATGGGAGATGTGAATTCTGCAGCTAATTGAACTACTGTACTTGGTGATATGGAGTAAGAATTTACGCCGTAGCAACTTAACTTGCTCCAAGCACCCGCACGTTCTGACTTTGGGAAAGAAAAGTCGTGTAATTATATAATGTAATATAGTGAAATCGGGTTCCCCTTGGACCTTGGTGCTACCGGGTGGGATTTCTTCATTCTCGGCCCTTGCACGACGTGGTCGCAACTGCTTTAGCTAAATGTCTATCTAGAATCACTTGATGTTCCATTGCTTGGACTAAGTGCGTTCTGCAATGACGGCGACGGTGATGTTGAGGAAAGAAGAGGTCGCTGCTGCCTAGCGTCGAAACGTGTTGGGTTTAGCTGCTTACATCAGTATGCTGGGATAATCACCAGGATAGGTATTTATATTGCTTGATCTTCACTGTATATAGAATACAGTATACCTTAGTATATGCTCATCATCTCTTATGCCAGCGTCAAGCTTATATTCCATCATCTTTATGACCGCTGTATTTCGATAAAACATAATGTCAAGTATAGTCACGTGGTCTCCCCTTCATTTCGCAACCTCTCTTCGATTCAGCTCGTCTATAAATCTGCATCACAGCCACAGCAACCTTCTTAGGCGTGTGGCCATCATCCACCAACCTGAACAGCCCAGTAATAGAAAATAGGGTGTCACTGGAACAAGTCACCGTTAGGGGTCAGCCAGCATTCAGTCAGACTGTCAGACTGGGCTGGGGCGGGGCGGTGAGACATCACCACTAAAGCTTCAGGGGTTGCCTACCTCAAGCTTTCAGGTCAGGCTCGTGTAACAACCGTTCTTCATTTATACTGTCTCCAGCAGGATAGCCTTATTATATCTCGTTTTCATAAGCCATGCCTAGATACATTTGATTTGACGTTTTTCCTTTCCTGTTTTCCTGTTTCTTTCTCTCTCTCTGGCGCCTTTCTCACCTCACCTCACATCGCGACCTCAACGCATCAATATGGCAGGAACAAAATTCTACGGCTCACAAGTCGGCGGCAGAAGCGTGACGCCTCGCTCGTACACAGGCTCACCCCTTAAACTTCTCCGTCACGACATCCTCTCGGCCTTCAGCTTCTACCAGCTCCTCCCCAACATCATCATGCCCCTAAACCCCTGTCGCTCCGGCAAGTTCTGCGAACTGTACCCCTCGGCTGCCAATCTCTGGGCCATGTTCTTGCACCTGCTGCTCTTCTGCATGCAACTACCGTTCATGCTCTCCATCCCGTTCTGGCTGCTGTTCCCGGTGTGGATGGTTGTTATCGGGGTGGTGGTGTTCGCGCTGGCTAATAATGCACTGTGCTTCTTGCTGAACGGGTCGAGGTTGAGGTTTGTGAGTGAGCCGAGGTATGCGGAGGTGAAGGAGAAGCATGCACACGAGCAGTGGATATTCTTGAATGGTGTTGCTGTGGGGTGAGTCCTGTTCCCACTGAAGCCTTTTTCTTGTATTGAACAAGAGATAGAAAACATTGGATGCAATCTAACATCAACCGCCTGGCCCTTACTTTCGGCCGTCCCGTCCTGGGCGTCCACAATAAAACCAGCGGTATAATCTTCGACGTGCTCCAATGTTTAATCCAGCGCAACTTCACCTACGCAACCATGGATATCCGCGACGGGTACAAGATTGTGAAATCGACCCTCTACAATCCCAATCTCACAAAGGTAATCAATTTCCCCCTCCCCAAACCAATTAACCATAGCCCCTGAACCTTTTCATTTCATATACATATATATAAAAGTTCCTGAATCGAAGCTCTAACATCCCATCCCCCCACCAGGTAATCTTCATCCTCCACAGCCAAGGCGCCATAGAAGGCGGCATGATCCTCGACTGGCTCCTGCAAGAACTCCCCCAAGACCTCCTCTCCAAGCTAGAAATCTACACCTTCGGCAACGCAGCCAACCACTTCAACAACCCGCACCTGCACCTGCTATCCCAGTCCGCGGCGCTCCAGAACCCGCGTCGTTTTACCCTAACCAGGACAAGAACACATATCATCAAGCATGAACATAATCACAATCACAATCTTGCTAATCCCCGCGGTGATGAGGATACGGATGTGGATGTGAATGGAAAGGATACCAGAAAACACGAAACCAACACAACCCCACAAGGAAAAACAATCCACCACATCGAGCACTACGCCCACACCTCCGACCCCGTCTCCCGCTGGGGCGTCCTACAGTTCATCACATCCCCGCCGCTATCCGCCACCGCGCCACGTTTCATGGGGCGCGTATTCGAGTACGCGGGTGCGAGTGCCAGTCACGGCGGCCATCAATTCTGTATGCATTACCTCGATACCATGTTTCCTTTGTTGAAATGCGAGGATGGTGGGAGTGGGGTTGGGGGGAGTGGGTTTGAAGGGTGTGCGGATGGGGATGCGGGGGGAAATGCGTTTATGGAGCAGGATGTTGAGTGGTGGGGCGGGGACGCTGGTAGGGAGGGGTTGGAATCGAGTTCGTTGAGCGCTGCTGGGAGGTTTGCGGGGGCTGGGGAAGGAGAAGGGGAGGTGGGTATAGGTGTGGGCATTGATGAGATGAGTCCCGTGAGCGCGTCGAGCACGATGAATGCGCTGAGGGGGGAGCTTGAGAACTGGCGGGGCTTGAAAAAGGAGAGGTACAAGGTGCGGGAACTGAGTCGGCTGTGGTTGTACAGGAACGGGCGGAGTCCGAGGAAAGATGCGGTTGATGCGGGCATTGCGAGGATGGCTACGATCTGAATACCCATCTGTTTGCTATAGCGCTGCTCATTGCTCAAGAACCAGAGTTTGGCCCGCAAACTCACGAGTCATGTGCAAGAAAAGGCATACAAGATATTGGCTCACAGGTTCTGAACGATTCACCTTGGAAATTTACACTGAACCGTGAGTCATGAGGAAGGAGCATGCATGCGTTTTATCACCGCGAGCACTGATGAAGCTGTTAAGATCGTATCGATTGTATTGCAGGGATCGGACAGCTATTGTCCTAACCCAGGAGGGGATTCCTACTATAGCTCAGCGAAACGAGCTCGCTCTCATAGAGGCACTATGGCTGTCCCTTCCATATCCTCTACACCCATTTATAGATTCAGCCGAGTGCTCGCGAGCAGTGATAAAAATCCAACTTGGGAGGAAGTATCAAGGGATAGCTTTTTGCACAAGCGACGTAAATGCAGATGTTAAGTATGGTATAGTATGTAAGACTTACTTGTACTTATTCCACTGTATATTTTCGGTGTACTCGGGTACCGGTGCATTTTGACGTCCTAGGTAGGCATGATAGCTTATATTATAGTGCTGTGAATAAGCATAGAAGGAAGCAAAGACGGACTTGTTAATAAGAAATAAGAAATACTACTTTCAACGTTCAAGCCTGCGTGAGTTTTTTTGTCAGCAGGTGGTGCGCTAAGAGGAATCAAGTCCTTATTAGGTAGTATACTGTAAGAGTTAAGTAGTCTCTCGGTTAAAAAAGGGAAGTCCAGTCGCCAAGTCGGAGCGATGCACTTACACTTACTTACCAGTGTCGATTCTCCAAAATGCAATTCGTCCCAGCTGATGCTGATAGTTTGCGTAGATGGGCTTACTCCGTAGTGCTCTAGATTCGGAGAGGTTATATGATCGTGAAAGTTGGAGCAAATTAGAGGTTGCGAGTACGTGCTGAGTTTTGAGGGTCTGGTTTCATGGGAATATGGGAAGAATTGGTGGGTGGTGTTGTGAGTGAGGGTTGTTTGTGGAGTAAGGTTGGAGATGGGAGATGGGGGGTTTGGTGGGAAGAGATGGTAGGAAGAGACGGTTCTAGATTATATGATTGTGATGGTTAAAAGTAGAATGTGATGGCTTTTCTAGGATTAAGGATTGATTAATACCTCTACTGGTGCTGCAGATTAGCTCTGCTGGTTATACTGTGTAGAAATTAAGGACAATTTGAGTTAGGAGGAAAATAGTTTACGCACGCTTTATAGGGTTTGGTACGGCCCCCTTGAGCGCTGCACAATTTCTTCCCGTACTTAGTTATACTCGGCAGTTACTAAATATATCTAGAGTCATAGGATATTCATAAATACGAGCTGAAGGTTGTCGTCAATGAGGACGTAACAATAGTCTCATATTACTGTCTTATAGATAGATATTATGTGCTTTGCGGAATGGCGTTTTCTGGAGGGACAAATATAATAAAGGAGACAGACGAATTGAAAGCTTAGATTATATCTTTACTTTTTAGACGTCACTGATCTTAGATTCTGATCTAGTCCGACAAATTTACAACCCGTTGATATTCATCCTTGTAAATATATTATAGAATCCGATTGAAATAATTTATAAGTGGAAACTCAAAAGTTTATACAATTAACCCTATTCTCTTCTAGCAATATAACACGAATCCTCAACCAACACAAGAATAGTCATCAACCCTAGCACCAACCCCCCTCACCTTCCCAACAAACGGCATTCCCAACACAGCAGGCGTCAAAACCCCCCCTCCAATCCCACACGCCGGAGTCTCCCTATATTCATATCTACCCCCCAAAACAACCCCAGCAGCCTCAAACCCCATCGCAGCACTACAACAATACAACGACCCCTCATAAAGAAACCCGCCATTCGCTCTCTTCCCACCCTTATTTGCAGGTGTGCCGATACGTTGAAAGTGCTGTTGCTCCACGGCGTCGTCCGCCTTCGCCAGATTAGGACCCGTTCCAGGCGCAGGAAGCAGGGAATTCACGATCGTGCGGAAAGGAGATAGGGAGAGTAGGATAATGCCTAGTCCGCGAGGAAGTGGGTAAAGAGCGCGGCGAAGCAGTTTGGTGCGGGGAGGTATTCGTGGTGCTGGAAGTGCGGGCGTAGGTTTCAGGGAGGAGGGAAGCAAGCGCTGCGGTGGGCGATGGACTCGTTGCAGATGGCGAGGAAGGAGGTTGTGATGACCCCGAGACCGGGGATGTTGGAAAACAGAGAGGGTGAGGGGGGAGGATGGCGGTGGCGATGGATTGTTGGGGTTAGACTCCAGGGGTTTCCGCGCCTGATCCAGGTTGGGCCGTAGCTTGACATCAGGCTCATGGGCGTGTTGAGGGGCTCATGGGCGTGTTGAGGGAGCGGGCACTCATTCCTTTGATTCTAATGATGTT